>CAUYON010058536.1:0-97864 GCA_963573935.1 Arctocebus calabarensis
CAAATAACAGTGATGGCTGCAACCAAAAACTGGCCGGGCGTTGTGGCAGGCGCCTGTGGTCCCAGCTACTTGGGAGGCAGAGGCAGGAGACTCGCTTGAGCCCAAGAGTTGGAGGTTGCTGTGAGCTGTGATGCCACAGCACTCTATCCAGGGTGACAGCTTGAGGCTCTGTCTCAAAAAACAACAACAACAGGAAAGAAATAATGATGTGCTTAGTTTATATGAGGCTGGACCTGAAATTTGGGAAGAGAGATGAAATATGCTTTTAGGAGACGTTCAGATCCGTAGATGCTATATTTTGAAAAGGGATAATATCAAGTTACAAAACATGGAAAGGAATGTTTGAGGAGGGCTTTATGAATCTAAATGATCATGTCACCTGGGAAAGAGCAAAATGACGTGTATCAGTCTATAAAGAACATAAAGATGCCTTCAGTTCTATAATTCAGTGGATATTGAGCTTCACTGGCGTAAGATTCAGACACCTAGATACTAGTCCTATCTGAAATTAAATTATTTGAGATGTCAGGCATTGTAAGAGCAGGTGATGCAGGCCTGCAGGAGGTGAACTACCTGCTCATCTCCATGTTGGAGCTTCCCAAAGGCTTCTCTCTCCTACGACCCGGAGTTAAAAATAGAACATTGGTATTTGGGACTTGTTCTGCTGGCACAAACTGTTCAACCATTAATACGGAATAATGAGTGTTTTATACCAAAGTGGAGAACAAGTCCAGATATTAGACACACTATTGTCAGTTCTAAATTTTTCTCACTGATGGTACTTACATAGTTTTGGTGCTCATTACTGGTTGTTGATAATGAGAAGTAATATAACACTGTATGTGACTGAGTGCAAAATTAGGCAAATGTCGTGGTGTTCCACAAAAAGCACAAAGACTTCCAGAACAAGCTTGAGAATGACCCTTTGAATTAATCGACAGAAAATGAAGATATTCCTGTCCAAATGTCATTTTGACCTTATCAGGCACGTACAACCTACATCTTGCCCTATTAACGCTGGTCCCAGCTTAAAGTGAGACATAAATTGAAACTATTACTTTTTGTGTAATAACAAATATTATTGCTTTACGTCCCACATACAATTAAATGTTTAAAACTCTATGTGGTAACATTTGTTATTGACTTAAAATTGGGAGAAGAATTAGATCTTGATTATCCTTGCTATAAACATTTGTGGAATTTACTCAGAAAATTGAAATTATTTAAAAGGATGCATTTAAAGAAGGTCACAAAAGCAAGGAAACATTTGGATACAAAAACAGGTGGATCAAGCAAGTTTTTTTTTTTAGGGAAAAGGTACATTCAAGAAGATATTACCCAACAAATAGCAGTATAGGTAATCATAATAAAGGTGGTAATTCACCTCCATGAAGTTCTACCCTATAATTATTAAGTAGTTTGATGATGAAGATGACTATAATTCTCTTAATAAATACTTTCTGTAAATGTGATTTGTTGTATGTCAATATCATTAGGAATGGAAGAGTTCCTGCCTGGAAAGGCTCTTGATAGTGACCTAATATAAGGCACCTGGCCTGAGGAATGAGTAAACTAATAAATAAGTTAATAAGAAGTGCTCTGAATTGGTTGAAATCATTATTTAGGAGTCCAAACAAGGGAATACGAGCAGCACATTCCACAATCCAAACAGTGATCAAAGTGGCCATTCTTTCTGCCAGGCTTGGCACACGTGCTGGTCAGGCATGGGTTATTAAAGAGGGGATTAACTCCCTGCTGTCCAAGGTTTGTCTGAGACTCCTGCAGACCTGGCTGGAGGCTCCTGGACTTGAATTCTGGCTGTTTTCTCCCCTTTTAGCCAGTCTGGCAGGTTGCAAGCTCGCAGTTTTCCTTACTCATACTTCACTAAGGTTTCCATAGTTTCTGAACCAAAGTCTATATTCAGTGCTGGCAGGGACTGGAGGCTTTCTGCAAAGACGGAGCAGGTTTCAGCCACAAGGGCTACCCAGATCCTCACCCCAGGCTCTGATGTTAAAGACCTGCTGTGAGCATTAGTGCACTAAGAGGTTCACAAAAAACACGGGCAGGAAATGGAATTAAGGAAAAAATAGGGTGGTTGATACAGGCCTTAGCAGCTTTGTAAAATTAAGAGTGGCCAATTGCATGGTTACATGGAACAGTAGTTATTCCATTTGAAACTATGATTTTCAGCTCCCCTCGCCTTTCTTAGGCAGTCTGACTCTGAGTCTTCCTGTGGCCCAGCTTGCGGATGTTTGTTTATACTTTCTTGTTCCATCTCCAGACCTAACACTGCCCTGCTGGATCCAAGCTCCCCTGAATTCTCTGCAGTGGTCTCAGTGGGCGACTGGCTCCAGGCCATTAAAATGGACCGATATAAGGATAACTTCACAGCTGCTGGTTATACCACACTAGAGGCGGTGGTGCACGTGAACCAGGAGTAAGTACTCAGCGATGTAACACCAAAGGGTAAATCTAGATTTAATAGTATTTTCCTTTTTTGCTTTGAGCTGCATAATCATCCTACTCATTTAAAAAATATAAGAAAACTGGAATGCCTCTCATTTTGGTTGAGTGTGATTTTCACACAGTACCTACATTGTTGCATTAAATTGCTTAATGAAACATTTTTTGATACACCTGCCTTGTTGTGCTGTACGACTTTGTGGCTGATTCAAATGTGTGTCTGCATGAAGCCCAGAAAAACAGATTCTCGGTCCCCATGACTTTTTCTCTCCCTCTGTTTTTCGCCCTCCGTGCAGTGACCTGGCAAGGATTGGCATCACAGCCGTCACGCACCAGAATAAGATTTTGAGCAGTGTCCAGGCGATGCGGACCCAAATGCAGCAGCTGCACGGCAGAATGGTTCCTGTCTGAGCCAGTACTGAATAAACTCAAAACTCTTGAAATTAGTTTACCTCATCCATGCACTTTAATTGAAGAACTGCACTTTTTTTACTTCGTCTTCGCCCTCTGAAATTAAAGGAAAAAAATAATCTGCAGCATTGCTAGGTGTACAGATTGCTGAAACTGTGGGGTTTACAGAAATGACAGCCGGGCATTTGGATTTGGACCTGGAAGGAATTGTTTCTCAGAAGTACTCTGTCCGCCACCCATCTGTAAAATACATGTACCTATAGAATAGAACACTGCCTCCGGGTTCCGATACTGTATTCGCTGCAGACACTGAGCTTCTCTGAGACATCTCTCATCCTCTCTCCATTGGGAATTACAACAGTAGCATTTTTGTTTGTGGCATAAATTACAGTCATTCCTCTTTCACTGGAATGAAGACCATGCCCAGGAACATTTGTGAAGGATTCCGTTGTGGCTTTTAGGGCTTGGTCATTCATACCTTGCAAAGAAATATTGGTGAACAATAGCCGGCTCATCAGTGCTGCCACTTCTGTGGTGAGGCCGCCAGGTGGATTGCTATGATATGGGCGTCTGCAAAGAAAAAGAAAGTGGATTTAAAAATTCTAAACTCCAAGCCCCATAGCTCCTAACTGTACAAATGAGGTCTGTTTTGGGGGCTGTGCCATATAAAGTCTTATTTGGGGGACTCTACAAACTTATCATAACTACCTTCTGGATAGTGGGCTGTGACAATCTTGACCAGGAAACTTTCACACTTTCCTTCTTTTAAAGAAGCAACCTCCAAGTGTATAAGGTAAGTTACATGAACCAGCGATGAATCTTTCTCCCATGAAAACGTTTTTTTTTTGGTCTCATTTTAAAATTTGATCTCATTTGAAACACTGAACAGAAAATGATTCTTTCACTCCTCCCAGATATGTTTGGTGTTTTTCAGGATTTCAGTCCTTTTTTGACAATGAGAAAAGACACCAAAATAGTAAGGTTCCCACTCTGAAGTGAAACACCAGCTGTTTGAGGTCAGGTTCAGAGGGGCGGGTTCTGGATGTCCACTTTTGCTCACGAAGAGCTCCCCTTGTCCTTTGGGGCCGTTTATTCCAGGCCACACGTATTTATTGATAGTTTTATAGGTAACAGGTAGTAACCTCAAGATACTCTCTAACCTCGTTGGGTAATGTGTCCTCGTCTTTTAGAGAGTTTACTTCGTTTCTGAGGAGACTTTGTCATTAGCTTTATTTTCTATCTTGCTTCAGTAACCTCTGTACCAAATAGTATCAGCCAAGGAAGATGCACCAAAATGTCAAGGGTGAGGCTTTGGAATGCACCTGGACTTCCATGTTTTCAGAAAGTGACCTACTGAAATTTGTACTTGTACTTTTTATCCACAAACCTATTGTTGTCAGTGCTTTAATTTTGTGTCCCAGAATTTTCTTATTTAAATAGGTGAATTAAATGGCTTTGTTCATTCCCAGAAGCAAAAGGCCTAACTTTAGACTGGACAAGTTTTAACTTTAAAGAAAAAAATTCTAGTCAAGGCAAGGTGCCTCTAATCCTAGCACTAAGGAAGGCTGAGGCGAGTGCATTGCCCTGAGCTCAGAGGTTTGAGACCAACCTGAGCAAGAGCAAGACCCCCATCTCCAAAAATAGCCAGGCACTGTGGCAGGTGCCTGTAGATCCAGCTACTTGGGAGGCTGAGGCAAGAGAATCTCTTGAGCCCAAGAGTTAGAGGTTGCTCTGAGTTATGATGCCAGGGCACTCTACCAAGGGTGACAAAGTGAGACTTCATCTCAAAAAAAAAAAAATTCTATTCCATTTTTATTACTTTTAAATAAGAGTTTGGCTATTTTTAATGACCTTTCTCCCCTCTTAGTTTTATCTTGAAAGCTATTTTTTATAGAGCAAGAAATGCTAAATTTGATGCTGTCAAATCATGACAGTTCGGTAAAAACCTTTTTTGCAACATTAGTTGTAAAAGCTTTTCTGTTTGGAAGGAATGTGAAAATTTATGTTTGAAACTAATCCAACAATTTTTGTCTTACCACCACTTTTGCTAAAGTTTGAAAATTCTGGACGCTCATGTCACAGTTGAAAAACGTAGGTTTGGTGTTTTTTGATTCTTTTTTGCTTGTTAGTTTTTAAAACATTTCACTATTTATTTTTTCTTCAGCAAATCTGTGGAATATTTTTGGTTTTCATCATTACAGACCAATTCCAATAAGACGGAATTATTATATTTTAAAGGAAAACAAAATGTTACCTTACGCACATTGAATAATTAAAAGTTCTGCTTTCTTAAAATTAACAACTTCAGGTACTTTCGTCTAAACGCTGAACATATTCAAAGTAGAATACTTCAAAAGAGAGAATGTGTCAATTCTAAAATAGCCTAACAAATTAACATTATATACTAAGCTGGAGTCATTTTCCTTGCATTCCACAGGTATCTGTAAATGAATTAATCAGGCTTGGATTGAAAGAAAGGTCAAGTGTAGCTTCTAATCTCATTCACAGATCACCTTCTGAATCTTAGCAATTTTAATATATGTTTGTGTTAGGGTCAAGATCAGTTGAAAGGCCAATAAAGGACTTTCCAACTTTCTAAAATAATATCCCGTGGCAGTGAAAGTGTTAACTGTCTCCAGGGCTTCCCGGAAGTTTGAGGGGAGAAATAGAAGACCAACAGGAATGTTGCATTGTTTCCCTGGAGCCAGACTCCTGCATCTGGGCAGCTATGGATCGCAGCACCAACTGAAATGATTGCACTGGGGCATTTCCTCCACTTTCCTTTTTTTCTCGGTTCCTCCACCTGTAAATTGGATAGATAATGATACCTTTATAATAACACCTTTCCTAATGCACGGTGTGGTGTCGCGAGTGTTTATGAAATGTTCTTATGTAAAACCCGGGGAGCTCCCCGGAGGAAAGGTGCACGTCTTCCCCCAGCGTTACTCATCTGTCTTTCTCTTGCAATCCCAGATGTTTCATTACAACACGGCAGAGTAGGGTGAAATGAAGTTCAGTAGAAGGTGGCCATGCAGATGAAGCATCTTCACTTTAAGTGGATTTAGGAGAGTTTGGGGGTAAATGTATTTGTATATGAAAGGTGGCAGGCCTGTCAAATTACTCCTGGCAGGATAAACACACATTCTTTAGCCTTGACGTTTATGAAATTGTTATCCTATAATTGGAAAGGCAGTGACGTGCACAAGTAAAACTCTATTGCAATGAAAAGAACTAGATGGTAAAGACATTTGAATCTCTTCATAACTGACTCCAAGGAACAATGCTTTGTTTATTTAGTAACAATGAATTCTCTTTAACTCCTGACCTTACATGGACCACATACTTGGTCTGGTCTCTGTTTTAGAAATCCCCCATGATAAAGGAGTTGCCTGCATTTGAAAAGAAGGAGAAGGCTTATTTTTCTGAGCTCTTATTCTGGTATTAACTAGATAGACATCCTCTTACTCCCACATTTCCTACTTGCAACATCCATTCATTTTGAGTCCTTAAATTGCTCAGTTACTATTAGACATATATTTATACATTGATATGCAGATGTTAGGTGAGGAAGAGGCTCGGCAGAGTGCAAGGAGCCAACTATGATTAAAAGGTCATTCTTTCTCCTCCAGGAAGGGAATTTCTAGTAGCAAAATGATTGTGTATCCACCTGGTGTTAGATTTACTGCAGAGTTTTAAGATCACATTCACGGTCTCCTCATGCTTCACATAAATACATGACCTTCCAAGGACATCCCTGCACATTCAGGTTTGATAAACTACAGTTGATGAACTTACTTATTTCCATAGAAAAATATATATGATTGCTTTTCTTTCATTTTTTTTTCATAATTGTCAAAACGAACAGGCTTAGTGCTGACAAGTTTACACCCTAACTCACATTTACAATTTTAAATTGCTTAAACTTTATTTCTATCTGAATAATTTACAATAACTTTTATTTTGGTCTCTCCAAATAGACTAAAGCAGTTGCTTTTTTCTTTTCTTTCTTCTTCTTCTTTTTTTTTTTTTTGAGACAGAGTCTCATTGTGTCACCTTTGGTAGAGTGCTGTGGCATCACAGCTTACAGCAACTCTTGGGCTTAAGCGATTCCCCTGCCTTAGCCTCCCAAGTAGCTGGCACCTGCCACAATGCCTGGCTATTTTTTTGTTGCAGTTGTTTAGCTGGCCTGGAATGGGTTCAAACCCACCACCCTCGGTGTATGTGGCTGACACCATAACCACTGTGCTACAGGCACTGAGCCAACTAAAGCATTTTCTACAAATAAGATCACTTACCTCAAATTAAATTTCATTTATTCTTCCCTACACGACAAACACACACACAGATGACAAACAAGTGGTTTGATAGCACAGATGTATAAGGAAAATCATCTGTAAAGGTGCACTTTTGTCTTCCTCCATGCTCTGTACTTGGAGACCACCAACTGCTAAATGTGGCTGCGGTGGGGGGAGGTAGAGTCAAAGGAGTGAACGTGGTGGTCAGTTGTCACAAATGAAAGAAAGGAGTGGCTTCTTCTGGTTTGAGTCGATTATTTGACAACTAAGAGGACAGTGGGGTGCTGGAATGATTCCATCGCTCTGTGCCAGCTTTGTTCGATTCTGGACCAAAGTCTAGAATTCTAGGCTGTAGCTGATTAGTTCTTGGGATACCAGAGGAGGCCTGAGCCCAGAAGACCTCCGTCACTGGTGTAATAAGTCACTTGCTGTGCCCCTGGCCTCAGGTTCCATGTCCCCTACCTGTTTAGAGCAGATTATGTGTATCCATCACTAAATTAGATATTCCCACTTACTAAAAGTTACTTTCCTTTTAGGAAAAATAGCCAATGCTTTTTATTTCTTAGTTTGCATTTTTTCAGTCGTTATTATGGACTTTTGGTGGATTGTGAACCAAGTCAGGATTTTTATTTCAAAGAAAGGCTGTTCCACATGGTGGTTAGAACTTGGCAATGAACTCAGATGTTGTCGATTTTGACCCCAGCTTTGCCACTTCCAAGCTCGTGGCATTGGGCAGCTTCCTTAGTCTCTCTATCCTTTAACTTCCTTAGACAATAAGAATAATGTCTATCTTAGAATTGTTGTGATTAAGCTGTTAATAATGTTTTTGTTATTTATTATAATTGCTATCTTTCAGAGGAGGATAGTAAGAGTTTTTGTTTTCCCCCGTGAACTACTTTTTGCTGAGCTTCTATGACCCTAAGTTCTTTCCCAGAAAAGCGTTTGACAACTGGCTGGCAATATTGGCCGACGTCTTGGCTAAAGTCTATTTCTTTTCTCGACAGGGAGTAGATTCTGCTATTTTGGCCTCACAGCCCTTCCTGTTGATCACAAAGCCCTGGAAGAAAACAGAACACACCCTCCTCAGTTCCACTTAAATGTGTTTCTTCTGCTTCCAACATGCCAGTTCTGGGGCAAAGACACTGATGAAGCAGCACCTGTACCTGGAGAGGACAAATGTGTGATTTCAGGTCTCCTTTCCCAGCAAAAGGAACAGCAAACATCTAAGCTGTAGCATCTGTTCTCCTGCGGGACTGAGGAACGGACTGTCTCTCAGCACCAGCTCTGCAGAACCCTTGCTCCCAAACTCTTTGCGGTTTTATTTATAAGTACGTCCATATTTCATTCCTGTATGTCACTGCTGCATTGGTGTGGCAGCACGTGACCAAAGGCTACAGGTTCCACTACGGACACCAGGCCAGGTGCCACCACGCAAACCAGCTCCCCAGAGCTGCCTGTGATATGCATTGCTGAAGTAACAATTTTACCCAGGGTGTGCCATTGCAGTGATATAAATATATTTTTTTCCTAGACTAAATATGAGCTGACTATCTCTTTTGATGTGTGTACATAGGTGTGAGTGTATGTATGCGTGTGTGCACGTGCGTGCGTGTGTGTATGTGTACAACCTCATGCGTAGAACTGCCTGTGAATGTTGTGGAAACCACACCTGGGGAGTTCTGGTTTTCCAGCAGTTCCAAGATAAAGACCCACATGACGTAGTGGGCTGGGAGATGATGCCCATCCCCGGGGAAAGACAACCTGGAAAGGTTAAATGGCCTATACCTATACGCGTATTTTATAGCCGCCACACTAACCTTAATAAACAATTCTACAGCTTTGGACAGAGGCATTTTCACCTTAATGGTGGAGTAACTTAGAATACAAATCCATTCAGGTGATAGCCAATCATCAAAATTATAAATTCTGACTGGACTCATCTGAATCACCAGTTCCTTGATGGAGAGAGAGAGACGGAGAAGGAATTTGTCTGGTACCCACAAATGGAGTACAAGTAGCCTTTGTTATCCTGCAAAAATGGACTTGCTGAATGAGAACAAATATATGCAATTCATATACTTTTGGAGATGAACGTAGATATGTGTGTCAGCTTTGAGATGATGTGTCCTGGATTAACATTTTGTCTCCCAATATCACAGAAAAATATATGCCAGTGACTCTTGAGGTTAACATAGTTGGGACAAATGGCCTCAAGCAATTTCAGGTTCCCAAATTACATGGAAAGTTCTACAGTAATTAATGTGCAGCTAACTCCTATTGCCCTCAAAAGAGCATCAGCCTTCTAGAATCAGAGTTCCAGTGTGTGAAGACGATGGGTATTGATGTGACCCGTATACCAAACTCCAGCCAACATACTGCCATTTGACTTGAGTGGCTGCCTTGCTTATTCTAAGCTATGGTTACAGAAACTGTGGCCATTTATATAAGCTATAACATCAAAATCAGGGAAAAATGAGGAAAAAAAAAGATTCTGAACAATTTATTGTTGAATAAGTAGAGAAAAGCATCCATAAATATTTATTACATTCTGACAGGGTGTGTGGCATTGTATTCTATGCCAGAGTGACAAAGTTAATTCACCCCTTTTGGGGGACCTTAATATATTTTTTAAGGGATGTGCCTATGCATTGATGCCTGAAAAATATGTATAAAGAAATGAGGTTGAATCTCTGAGCAAATCACCTTTCCCAGAGGTGAAGGGTAGGAGGCCAACTTTAAGGTCCGTGTTCAGCCGGTGAGCAAATCTCGGCCCAGTGAGCTCTAACGCTCCGTCATGCAAGGACCTTCCCTGGAGCAGCGTGAAGCTGTTCCCCTGCACCAAATCTAGTAGCGTCACCTTGTGTCTGCTGGCCCCAAGTTATTTTTAGCAATCTTACGAATGAAATGTTCTGGTGTGTTTAAAAAAAGTTATTATTTTAAAGAAAGATTGTGCTCACTACACTGCTGGTGTGTGTGTTTTGAGACCTCTCGTAGTCAGTCTGTGAAGGATACGTGTATGAATCCACACACGGGTATAGCCTCAACATTTGTTTGAAGACACTTAAATTCTGACCTGTAAAGGAAAATTCTAGAAGCAATATTTTCACTTATTTAACATTCTCCAAACAACATCGAGCATTGATCCACACTGATGAATGCATTTTTTTTTTTTGTATCACTCTAAGTACGTTGGAATATGCAAGGACTGTGGTTACAATTAGAATGTATAAGGCATATTATAATTTAGTTCATACTGAAAAAGAAATTAACAGAACGTAGCTTGGTTCACACATGTTCCCAAATTTTAAGCAATGTCTTGAATTAGACATAGATTTTCTATTTTGTTTTAATTTGTCCAGGTATTATTTTTTCCCCTTCATGAACTTTAGGTACACATAACTTATGTCATTTATTTATGGTCTTTTATACCTAGTTTGTAAAGTTGTAAAATAGCAAACTAAATGCAAAAAGTTTGCATTTGAAAATAATAAAGTAGTTGCCGTATACAAACCTGGAATCTGGTTGTCTCTTTTCAACATTTTTTTTTTTTGCCATATGGATGGTGTTTCTAAATTTTTCAGTTATTGGTTGTCATTTGATTAAAGCACAAAATCATAAATTCTAACGGAGCATTCTTATTTAGAGGGTAAACAGCACAGACCTCTGAATGGTCCTCACCCTTGAGAACAAGGCATTAGAAAGTTTGACTTGGATTCTATGGGATCCTGTGTCCCATTGTAATTAAGACGGTGGACTTTGGTTGGAATTCAGGCTCCACCACTTACTAATTACACAGTCTGGAACAAGTCTCTCCACTTCCCTCTCATTTCCTTGTTTGCACAGTAATAATTACAATACCAAGAGCTTTTATAAAGATTAAACGCATTAAAAGGTTTATCACAGGGTCTAGCATCCAGCCAGAGCTCAGCAAGTAGCAGCTATTTTCAAAAGCCTTCTTTATGATAGAAAGTCCCTTCTTCAATGCCCACAGTTCTACACTCTCTCTTACATCCTTGTTGCTGATCTAAGAAACCAGGTTTCTGTCCTTGCCAGAAGCTCCAGGGTTGGTGGATGCTTCATGGTGAATTGGAGCTCCAAGGGATTCATTCACCATGGTCCCCAAACTGCAAATGGTCATGATTACATTTGTATATGTTTTATGAGGTTTTATAAATTTCATCAAATTCTAAAGTGTTATGGGATACATAAATATTAAGGGCCAAAGTTTTAAGGATGAATGTTCTCATGATGCCATTTTATTAAATAAATTCTCAATTGGCAAAGTCCTTACCAACTGAAAACCAGACTTGAGATTTATTACAGTATATTAACCAAAGCCCCTAAGAGCATCTGACTTTCAAGAGCAGAAGCATATAATTTTGTGTTACCAACAACATTTTAAAACATGGGTCTTATAAAGAATTTCAAGATTCTTCGTGTGATCATGTATGTTTATTTTGCGTCTACTTTTCACTTAAGCTCCTCTCTAGAATCAGCTATATTAAAATGTAGAATAGATGGCAGCATTCTTGTGATTTGAAAGTGACTCAGCTTGCCATTTTCTCTACTTGTTTACTGAGAGAGTCAGGAAATTAACCAGTAATTTTTTAATTTCCCCTACATATTCTAGAATGAACTGGTAGAGGGGTATCAAAATTATCACTTTTAGGGGGGGCGCCTGTGGCTCAAGGAGTAAGGCGCCGGCCCCATGTACCGGGGGTGGCAGGTTCAAGCCCAACCCCAGCCAAAACTGCAAAATTATCACTTTTTTTTTTTTGCAGTTTTGGCCAGGGCTGGGTTCAAGCCTGCCACCCCTAGTATATGGGGCCAGTGTCCTGCTCCTTGAGCCACAGGTGTCGCCCAAAATTATCACCTGTGATCTCAACATTTTTGAAATTGATTTCAATGTAGTATAGCATGGGATTATGTGTTATTTGGGCGAATACATGCTAGTTTCTATAATAAATGACCCCATATCTACGGTGGTTTAACAGAGTGAAAGTTTATTTCTAGCTTACATCACAGCTCAGGAAAGATCCAGAGAGCAACTATTTTCCAAGCCATGACAAATGGATCCAAAGCTCCTTCCCTCCTGTGATGAGGCTGTATTCCATATGTGACCAGGCTCATCACAGAGGGAAGAGAATGTGAACAATTGCATGGAAAGCTTTATATCGAGGCTTTAACAGAGTTATACTTCTACTTCCCTTATGTCATGAGCCAAACCCAATCATATGCCCCAGGGAGTCTGGGAAATGGAGCCTACTGTGCCCATGAAGGGCAACTGAAATTGTGGAGCAGCTAGTGGGTCTCTAGCACCGTAAAAAGTATCACACACCTAGAGGAAGTCAGGGAAAGTGCCTGTAAAGGTGAGTATATGTACAGGCCTTGAGTTTGAGCTTTCCCATAAACATGTCCAGTGATCATTTTACAGAGATGGAGCAAAACATGAACGATTTTCAGATTTGCTGTAATAGGTGTCCTCTCTGGCTCCAGAGGATGCACATTGCTTTCTGCATTGCATATCTTTACGTTTTCTCTAGGCACAATCTTTTGTTTATACACAAAGGTCCCTACTTTATAAGGTTTACATAGCCTTAGCCACTCAGTCACCCTAGGAGGAAGGAGGTGGGTGGGGAGCATAGAATAAATCCTAATACCTGGCAAGAGATTCGAAATGTTCTTTTTCCTCTGAAAAATAAAGATACAACTAGAATGTGTGAGGACATATCACCTTATCCCTTTGACACTTGTCAGATGAGCAAAACCTTAAAAGCTTGTTCTGAGGCTTCACAAGAACTGGAGCCAGAGCCCAGGCTTACAAACTCTCATTACTTTAAACATTTTTAAAAGCTAAGTACATATCAGATATGTAAGCCCTGTTTGTTCAAATTCTTGCAACAGCCTATGACAAACGTATTTTCATCCCACATTTTATAGATGAGAGCATCAAGGCGTAGAGAAGTTAGATAACTATCCAAGGTCACTCTACTAATGAGGGTTAAAATTAGGGAGTCAGGCATAAGCAGTTGGACTCCAAAACTAATCTCTACACCACCCTGACTTACTCTATGTTGAGCCCAAGTCGCCCCATCCCGTCTGAGTAAACTATGTATCAGGCGAGTGTGTTCCAGTTTGCTGACAGTGCTACATGCCGTGTCGCAGGCATATATACCACTGCATTGCTCCCACACACACTCTTGTTCCTGATGGATTTGGGGTTTTTTTTGTTTTTCTTTTTGTAGAGACAGAGTCTCACTTTTTCACCCTTGGTAGAGTGCTGTGCAGTTACAGCTCACAGCAACCTCCAGCTTCTGGGCTTAGGTGATTCTCTTGCCTCAGCCTCCTGAGTAGCTGGGACTACAGGTGCCCACCACAACGCCTGGCTATTTTTTGATGCAGTTTGGCCGGGGCCAGGTTTGAACCCACCACCCTCCGTATATGGGGCCGGCGCCCTACTCACTGAGCCACAGGCGCCGCCCCTGATGGATTTGTTATGTTGATCACCCTTGGTAAGCTCTTGAAACTTAAACACAGTGTTCATCTCACACACTGAGTTTTGTAAGAATTATTCTCCACATTCAACTTTTCGCTCAAAGCAGAGCGTACTCTATTATCATTAAGATACCACTATGTGATTTACAGTCAGGGAGGAGGTAGTGATTTTCTCTAATTATCATTTTCATGTTCTAAGCATAAACGCCAGGGACCGCACTTGTCAAATGCCATTCTTCGCTTTGATGATGGCCTGTAACAAAGAGACCTGTTGTGAGCCAAATAGAAATGGAAGAAGGCTCCCAGGACAAGAGGAAAATTAAGTGAGCAGCTGTAGGGAGATGCCATGTGAACCCTGCTTTGGCTCCTTTCCTGCTGTGTGACACTGGGCAGGTCACTTAACCTCCCTGAAACCCAGTTTACTCAACTTTACAGTGGGAGCTAATGCTTCCTCTTTGTCAGCGCCTTCTCGGGAGTCAGTTTAATCAATTCTATGAAAACTGCTATGGAGAACAGGAGCTACAGACATCTGTGGACCAGGCAGGTCCATGCATGAGAATGAGTGACGTTGCCATAGTGCAGCACAACACAGAGTGGATATTTAATTTTTTGTATATAAACAAAAAAATTTTTGAGACAGATTCTCACTCTGTTGTTCAGGCTAGAGTGTCATGTTATCAGCCTAGTTTACAACTTCAAACTCTTGGGTTCAAACTAACTTCTGCCTCAGCTTTCTGGTAGCTGGGACTATAGGCACCCACCACCACACCTGGCCGATTTTTCTATTTTTAATAAAGATGGAGTCTCGTTCTTGTTCAGGTAGGTCTTGAACTCCTGAACTCAAGTGATCCTCCCACCTGGGCTTCCCAAAATGCTAGGGTAACAGGTGTGAGCCACCGTACCAGGCCTCAGAGTGAATATTTAGATAAAACATTAGGCTAATAAAATGTGGATGAGTATTATTCAATGGGTGATATGTTGGGGCAAGGAGAGCTCTGTGACCAAGTAAGATTGGGTGACAATGATGCATTTTACTACCCTCTTTGTAGATTCATAAAGTACACTGGTATATGACATTGGTATATCATAGGCTTGGATAAGTCCTGTAGTAAAGAAACGAATTTTTGTACTTTATCCTAACATTTTGTAAATATCTTTGAACATGAAACCATTTTATTTATTTATTTATTTTTATTTTTTATGTTTTTATTGTCTTTATTATTAAATCGTAGCTGTGTACAATAGTGCAATCAAGGGGTACAATGTGCTGGTTTCATATACAATCTGAGCTATTTTCATCAAACTGATTAACATAGCCTTCCTGGCATTTTCTCAGTTATTATATGAAGACATCTGTATTCTGCATTTAGTAAGGTTCGCCTGTACCCTTCTAAGATGCACCGTAGGTGTGGCCCCACCATAATCTCTGCATGGAATAGCAGTTGTCTGAAATACCTTTCAGAAATCTATCCTTTGGGGTTTAAGATGAGAAAACTGAAGAGTGGCAAGTATATGCACCCCAAGTTTCACAGCTTTGAATTCTAGGGTCCACAGAAGAGCTCAAGTCTCCTGAATTCTGTCACACTGTGCCTTTTACCTGTGTACCCCGAGGCATGTGCCACATGCTTCTCTCTGTTCCCGGCTGAGTGGGGTTTCGCATTTTTGCACTGGTGATTTAGTGGCTGCAGCACTAGCTGTGGATGGAGCATATGAGGTGTGGAGCAACTTTCGGAGATATTAAGCTACTGGGAAGTAGGAATGTTGAAGTCCTGATTTCAGAGCTCATATAGGAGGTTTTATTTATTTTTTTTTTTTGAGACAGAGCCTCAAGCTGTCGCCCTGGGTAGAGTGCTGTGGCATCACAGCTCACAGCAACCCCCAATTCCTGGGCTCAAGCGAGTCTCTTGCCTCCGCCTCCCAAGTAGCTGGGACTACAGGCGCCCGCCACAACGCCCGGCCATTTTTTTGGTTGCAGCCGTCATTGTTGTTTGGCAGACCTGGGGGCTGGATTCGAACCCGCCAGCTCAGGTGGCTGGTGCCTTAGCCCGTTGAGCCACAGGCGCCAAGCCCATATAGAAGGTTTTAAATCATGAACTACATGGTGTGCACCAAAGCCATCACCTGGGTCAAGATTTCTGAATTCTGCTAGCCATAGAGGCAAACCAAATGGATCTCAACGATGAAAAAATACACGATGCACTTAAATCAACAACCTGATTAAGACTTGTAGCTATATTGTGGGCTTTGGCCTCAGTTATTTTACCCTTTCCCTTTGGAGGAAGTGCCTTGAGCCACTGACTTCTCCCCCGTTGAGTGGGTAATAGACCCTTGACATATCTTATTTCTGGCAATTGCCCTGGACATAATTCTTTGTTTACAGCACTGCTGTAGAAAACTTGATGAATACGTAGAAGAAAATACAATTAGGACCTAAGGACCCAGTTAAAATCAACTTAGTAGAATATAGACATCGCTTTGTGTAGAGCTGAAAAAAATAACCATGAGAGAAAGTGGCTTTAACATACACCCAGAGAAACTATATATTATACACATAATATGTAAGAGGCAATTATGGCCTAGTAATCTGCAGAGTATCACTACCTAGCTATCAGATTGACGTATTCTAATGAGACCCATGTTGTTTGTAATCAGACTGGCATTGCTTATTCAGATCCCCATTCCATAAGATGCACTTTTAAATGGTTCAGATTGCACCAGATGCCATAAGAAATAGCATTCCATTTTATTCCATTACCGGCATTTTCCCCTCTTCCAATTAGCATAATTTAAAATCAGCCTGAGGCAAATGTGAAGGGCTAAAAAGTTGCAAAGAAGTTCAAGAAATACTTGATAGAAAAAGGCAAGAAGACACTCACGTGCAGCGATTTTTTTTTAATGGGCAAGATAACATTGCAATTAATAGAGTTTTTATTCTTTATATTGCTCAGAATTTATTTCTGTGATTTATTGAAATATTGGAAATTCCCAAGGGGCTAATTGTCCCTCGGTTCTTCTTGTTTAGGCATTATCTGGTGGCTGATATAATAGAATCACCACTTCATTTAGATTTGGTTAAGGTTTAACTGAGTTCATCTTCCACTCCCCCAAATGTAGAGGAACTTACAGAATTAAAAGAATGGCTCATTTTCAAAATGAGAAGATCCTTACATACTGGCTTGTTAGAAGTTAGGTTCTGAGCATTTGTAAAATATCTGAAATTGAAAACCAGAGCTAAATAATCAACATTTTTCTCTGATACAAATTGCTATGGTGCTAGAAATAATACTGCATGCTTTTAAAGTAAGGATTGGCGGCTCAGTGCCTGTAGCTCAGTGGGCTAAGGTGCCAGCCATGTACACTTGAGCTGGCGGGTTCGAATCCAGCCCGGGCCCGCCAAACAACAATGACGGCTGCAGCCAAAAAATGGCCGGGCGTTGTGGCGGGCGCCTGTAGTCCCAGGTCCTTGGGAGGCAGAGGCCGGAGACTCGCTTGAGCCCAGGAATTGGAGGTTGCTGTGAGCAGTGATGCCACAGCACTCTATCCAGGGTGATAGCTTGAGGCTCTGCCTCAAAAAAAAAAAAAAATAAATAAATAAATAAAGTAAAGATTGGCATATGATATAGGGAGATTAAATTGCCTATAATTCACGTTCCCAGTATCTTTGCATTATCCTCACAATAAGGTATAAACATTCATTCCTCTCTTCTTAACAGCACTTACCAGATTTGGGGGACATTTGAATGGGACTAATTCATCCTGAGCTGTACAGTTATACTACTGGTCTGAACCATAGTGACTGATTCACACTGGGTCTCAGCAGAATTAGATTTAGGTCTTCTTTTCCATGGTGTGGGAAGCAATCTTCCTTGTACCCTCCCACACCCCCATATGAACAGAAGATACCATTTCCTCTGGCAGCCATCGGGGGATCATGAGAAACGTTGTCTTCATGCTCAAGAGGAAGGTGATGGGAAGGTGAAGAGAATCCCAGAAAAAGAGCCGGGCCCACTGGCGTAGCACAGCCAACTTGTACCAGCTCATGGGAGCTGACTGTTACATTTTCAGGAAGCTGGTGAGCCCACTAAGATCATCTTGGCCATGTGAAATTGTCCGCAGTGGGAGTATCTACACCACAGAAATCTGCAAATGCTAAAAATCAGAGATGTGCCTCATTTCTCTCCTTTTTCCTTCCTCTTCCTCTTCTCCCTTCTCCCCTCAGAACTGGGTTATAAACACTTATTAGGTTACCTCAGGATATGCCTTGGATCAAACCCTGCCTGAAGCTGGGCTTACTTCTTCATTTTTTATATTAGAAGGTCAGACACTATTGTTTGAGTCAGTTTGACTGAGGTTTTCTATTCTGTGACTCAGTGCATATCCGCCACGGCCTACAGGTTTCTCCATGGTAACGAGGACGACGATGAAGGTGCCCTCACTAAGAATGAAGGATGGTGCTAAGGACAAACTCCCTGCAGGTCAAGCAAACCGTTCACCTGGAGGAAGAAGGCACTTTCACAGTTTCTAATTCACGGATGAGGAAACTAAGCCAAATGTCATTTGTTCATGCTTCAAAAAGATCCACTTTCAGTTTTCTAAACACACCTTCTCCCACATCAGTGCTTAACCCGTGCTCTTTCCTCATTTCTTAGACCACATCTGCCCGGTTAACACCTTCTCACCCTTCAGGACTCAAAAGGTTTTCTTCCTTGTCTTGGTCTGGGCTGGGTGACTATTCACAGCACCCTGGGCTTTAAACAGTGCAGAACACCTAATGATTTTATTGTCGGTTTCCCCATTAGACTCCAAAGACCAATAAAAACAGGGATCTTATCTGCTTACTGTCTGTATTGGTGTTTTCAAACTTTTAAAAACAATCCCTCAGCACATTTGAAACTATAGGCAAACTTCCGAGGTGTATTTAAATTATGTTGATCAAAGAAAAATGTCAAAAATATATATACTTACCGTGCTTTGAACTTCTCTCAGAAATAATGTAATTAATGATCTTTCAAACTTTTCGTGGCCCACCTAAGGTCCTCTCATTGTGGACCAGTGTGCTGCTGCTCACGGGTGGAAGATCCCTGGTCGGTATCTTCACGCCTAACAGCACAGCTGCCCCATAGTAGCCGCTTACTTGAATGAATGAATGAGTGAATCCTTGTGATTTGTTCTTGTTATATTGAATTTCAAGGAAAGAAAACATATTGTTATTAACTCCAGTACATGTTCTTACACTAAGTAAGTGAATCATCAGAAAAATATCAAAACTCCTTTCTTCTTCCTTTCCTTCCTCATCTTCAGCATAGCAACTTCTCCTTCATCACGTATTTCTCCCAGGAGGAGGCAGGTGGAAAACTGTGTGTGGGGATATGAGAAAGATCACTGGCTTTTGTATCAAATAGATTTGGCACAAACTCTAGTTCCACCAAGTACTGGATGGATCATTTCAGGAAAATTGTTTCATTTCTTCATATGTAAAATGAGGCAAATGTTTAACATTTAACTTTTCTGTATGAAAATAAATGGTTGGTAAGCGGCCAGGTGTGTGGCACTAGATACCCAAGACATGGTAACTCTCCGTCTTCATGTCCCGCAAATTTAGACTTATTTTGCTTCTTTCCTGAGGACTTCCAACTAAGATCTAGTATTTGATGTCTGCTTACTTAGTTCGGATATTACAAATTACTACTACTGTTCTTTATATCCTACTAATCCAAATGATAATAAGTGACACTAGTTGCAAATATTACCCATGTGCCATTGGGGACAGGAGGTTAAAAGAATGTTTTATGATGAAATCTGGCCAGGTCTTGTGGCTCACATTTATAATCCCAACACTTTGGGAGGAGGGAGGAGAATTATTTGATGCTAGGAGTTTGAGACCAGCTTGGGCCAACTAGTGAGAATGTGATCTCCACGAAAAATTTAAAAATTAGCCATATGTGGTAGTGCATGCCTGTAGTTTTAGCTACTGAGGAGACTGAGGCAGGAGGATTGCCTAAGCTCAGGAGCTTGAGGCTGCAGTGAGCTGTGATCATGCCACTACACTCTAGCCTGGGGGATACAGTTAGATTGTATCTCTAAAAATAAAAATAAAATTTGCAAAAAGAGAAAGAACCAACCAGTGTCTCACCCTTGTAATCCTAGCACTCTGGGACACCAAGGTGGGTGGACAGCTTGAAGTCAGGACTTCAAGATCAGCCTGATCAAGAGTGAGATCCCTGTGGCTCAAAGGAGTAGGGCACCAACCCCATATGCTGGAGGTTGCAGGTTCAAACCCAGCCCCGGCCAAAAACTGCAAAAAAAAAAAAAAAAAAAAAAAAGTGAGATCCTGACTCAAAAATTTTAAAAAGGCTGAAAATCTATCACTTAGGAATTTATAACAACTTTCTGACCTTTAGAGTCAGGTTAAGTTAGGATTTGTCTTTGGATCCCTTCCATTTTTTTTTTTCTATTAGATCCTGTGTGTGTGTATGCAAATGGATGAGTAATGAGACTGAGACTTTTTTCACAGGAGGTGATACCAGGCCATGACAAGGTAACACATACTTTGTCATAGTTTCATATTTTATTCTAAAAAATAAAAAAAAGTTTGGGGAAATTAAACAAAAAATCCTGGGCTGTTCTTAGTGGCTTGGATTGAGCTACTCTTGTCCTCATAAAGTGTGATTTGATATTGAATAAATCAGACTGTGGGAAATATCTTGTTGACTCTTGTCATGTTTGAGACACTGAGCCAAGCCACAAGCAACAACTTGTGATTTTTCCCTGAACAGAAGGTAAATCACTGTCAATCTCCCTAGAGGGAGGATGTTCCAGGGCCACACATGAGCTGGCCCCTGGATGGTTGGAAAGTAGAACAACTTTCTTCTTGGTGTGTCAGGTGGAGAAATGAAGTTAGCCCTGGACCCCAGGCAGGGGAGTATTGGAGCCCTGGCTCTGGGAGGCAGACCGGGGGGACAGGCGGGACACTGATGTAGTGAGAACACCTCAGGTAGGGTCTGGGCAGCTGGAATGTCAACGTTTGTTAAGTTACTGTCTGACTCTCTAGATCTCAGTTAAATTTAAAGTCAACCACTTCCTTCCTAATCCTTTCTCAATGGTGATTTGGGAAATTGAGTGAATAGCAAGCTCACAGCTAAGACCAAGAAGGAGACCCTGGGGCCTGTCCTGAGAAATAGCTGCCATAATGACCGACTGCAGCACAGGAGAGCCGGTGGGGAGACCCGGACAGATTTGCTGTGGCCTACACGGGAGGCAGGATGCTGGGAAACTCTCAGAAATCTTTGACGAGGTTGTTTGCCAGCAGTCGGCTGACAGAGTGCGGAAAATAATAATCCAGACATGAAAAGAAAATGCAACATTATTTTGTAGCCACAGACAGGTGAGGTTGGTGACTCATGGGCTACAAATTGATTTTTTATGTTGTTTATTCTTATAGAAAAACAGACTGTGAGTACTCTTATCTTACAGGTTTAGAAAATGAGAATTAAATAGATTAAGCATCCCCCAAGTTTTAACTGCTAGTAAAATCACTGTGCTGAGTTTGCGCCATATTGTCTGCTAATCTGATGTACATTCTATGATACCAGCAAGCCTCTTAAATATGGTGAATATAGGACGGAAGAGGAATGTGATCTATGGGTTAATTTCCTGTGGCATTTCCACAAAGTAGACCTGGGAAAGTATTGCTTTATATATGTCTCAGCAGTTCTTTTGTTAAAAGTTGCCTATCGTTATTGTTACCACTCCAAATGTCTTAATGGAGGAAAGGAATGTACAGAAAATTTGTGTTTTCACGAGAACCAGTAACATTTCACATCTTAAGTAAGATGTTTAATTCTTGGATCAATAGCCTGAAATTGATTTTCCCACAGCTGTAGACCCATGTGATAGAAAATCTACTTAGTGTAATAGGCACTCTCTGATTGATTTTATTTAAAAAAAAAGAATATTGTACATTTTAAAAGACACTGAATCTGGCCTGAACTCTGCCACCAAGAGCTTTGTGAGTGTGAGTTTGTGTCACATGGACTTGTTTTTCTAAACTTCGGATTGGGGATTTGTAATCTCTAGTATCTTTCAGCTCTAAAGTTCAATGTATACTTTACAGTTCTTGGTTCCTAGGTTTGAATTTCTGAATACAAGAATGTTTACTCATAGACACAGAAATGAAAGCCAGTGCTAACTTTCAGCAGACACACACTGGTACTGCTGTAGCAGTTATTACAATATTTAATGCTTTGACACAAGTTGGTAAAAGGTGTATCTTGGAAACATCCTGAGTTCCCCCAGTACCCCAGCTGTTCTAACTATCCCCAGTGAGGCCTCACACCACTCGGTCATGTATTTATAAGAAGTGTGTTATTTTTTAAGAAGTTTAAACTGTTTTCACACACTTAAAGTAACTATATTCCTGAGTAGAGACTTGGGCTATAAATAAAAAGACATTGAGGGGAAGAGAGAGAGAGAGAGAGAGAGAGAGAGAGAAGCAGTGGCCACTAGGATAAAACAATAATGGCAGCAGGAAAATGTAACACCACACTAGGCGTAAAAAGTCTCCTGGGTTATTCTGTGTCTTTTTCCCTTTTCTCCTTTGTTCGCTTTTTTCTTTTTCTTCTTTTTCTTTTTCACCCAAAAGTTAAAGAAAAGCAGTTTTTAATTTTTCCTCAATCTTTTTTTTTTTTTAACCTAGGATCATCAACAGAACTGTTTTGAATCAGTAGATATTCACCAAGAAATTAGACTTCCAGTGAGCAATGCCATTGACATTTTGACAGGGATGACACTGACTCTCTATCTGATTGCTGTGTGTAGTATAGACCTTTTAACAATATTTATTCTTCTAATTCATAAGCATATGATTTTTTCCTATGTTTTTGTTGTGTCTTCTTCAATTTATTTCCCTAGCATATTATTGTTTTTCTTTTAGAAAGTTGTCACTTCACAAAAATAGGAAAAAAAATGAGTCCTAAAATTGTATGGAAGTGCAAAAGACCTCACTGCAGAACAAAAAGAACAAAGGTAGAGGCATCATACTACCTCATTTCAAATTATGCTACAAAGCTGTAGTAACCAAAGCAGCATGGAACTGGCATAGGAACAGATATGTAGATCAATGGGAAAAAAAAACAAAACAAAAAAACAGAAATAGATCCACACACTTATAATCAACTCTTTTTTGACACAGGCACCAAGAACATACACATCAAAGAAATGATAATCTGTTTAATCAATGGCCCTGGAAAAGTTGATATTCGTAGGCAGAAGGATGAAACTAGATGTTCATTTTTCATATACAAAAAGGAGCACAAAATAGACCTAAGACTTCAATCTAAGACCTAAAACTATGAAACTACAAAGAGAAAGCACTGGAGAAACATTACAAGACATCCATCTGGTCAGAGATTTTGAGGGGTAAAACCTGAAAAGTGTAACACATGAAAGCCCAAATAGGTGAATGACATTACATCAAGAAACTTCTGGAAACATCAGCAAAGTAAAGAGACAACATACAGAAAGGGAGAAAATATTTGCAAAGTACCTATTCAATAAGGGATTCATAACAAGAATACATAAGAAACTGAAACAACTTAATGTAAAGAACCCACATAATCTGATTTTTAAAAGTGGGCAAAAAACCCTACATAGACATTTCTCAAAAGGATACATACAAATGGCCATAATATATGAAAAACTACCCTACAACACTAATCACAGGGAAATGCAAATCAAATCCACCACGAGACGCCAGATCTGTTGAGAACATAATAAATGCAGGTGAAAATGGAAGAAAAGAAGAACACCCATACAGTTTTGCTGGGAGGATAAATCAGTACATGCATTGTGGAAATTCCTAAAAGTAGGACTGTCACATGATCCAGCAGTCCCACTGCTGAACATATATTCATAAGAAAGGAAATTAGTATATCAAAGAGGTATCTTTACCCTGTGTGTTTTGCAGTGCTATTCACAATAGCCAAGATATAGAATCAATCTAATTGTGTACAAGTGGGTGGGAGGATAAAGAAAACGTATACACTTGAAATATCATTCAGCCACAAAAAGCATAAAATACTGTCATGCACAGCGACCTAGGTGGAACTGGAGGCCTTTATCTCAAGCAAAATAAACCAAGCACAAAAAGACAAATGTCACATGTTCTTACTCCTATTGTGGCGCTAAAAAAGTGAAACTCATGGGGGTAGAGAGTAAAACCATGGTTGCCAGAGTTAGGAAGGGACTTGAGGAGGATGAGGTGAAGAGAAGTTGATAAAGTAGTACAAAAATACAGTTAGATAGCAAACAAAATGCAAACAAAAATGACGGGCTCGTGAGCACCTGCGTGCCACGTCCTTTATAGTCATGCATCTACATCACTATTGCATACTTCATAATGTTTTATTTCACATATACAAAAAAAATTAGACATCTACAATTTGAATAAGGGAAACACATAGAAAGAAAGCATTTCTAAAGTACCACTGGAAAAAAAATATTGTGTGGTGCTTTGGAAGGTAAGGAGAATGAGGCGCTCACAGTGCAAGGTCTCTTTACTGACCTGCAGACAGTGTTCCTTGCAAAAAAGTAATCTAATAATCCTCTATTCTGGTTAAGGACTACATGAGCCTGTACACTTCTAGACATTTAAAATGATTTGCCCAATGACCCTTCAAGCCCTTCGGATCTGAACATTTTATTAACTCTTGCTTGGATGGGTATATAGGTGAACTCAACTTGAGTGAGATCTTGGAGGCTAATTTATGCTCTACTGGTGTGTGGGTTTCTTTCTTATGTCAGTCATGTGTCCCAAAAGGTCCCCCCAAATGACAAGTTCATGGCCCTGAGTTTTTGTTTTTCTGATTGATGTAAGTTTTGGAAAGCTCTGTGAAGTTTCTTGAGGCTCTATTGCTATTCTTGACAGAATTTTGTAGTTGATTGCTTTGAAGCCCACTTATCTTTCTTAGCTGATTGAAGATGTCACTGATGTGCTTTTTTAATTAGTTTGTGAAGTGGGTGGAGTTGGAGGAAAGTCAATTCCATCTTGGTAAAATCCAATCAATGCTAGTTGACTGAAGGACTTTAGTTTATTTAGCTGATTGACCCTGGACTTCTTCAGAAGGTGTTTTCTCTTATTTTCAATTTTGATGATTAAAAAATGATTTAATTACAGAAGTCACTTCTGTGTTGCTTAATATGTTTGCATAAAATTCTCCTCCACTTCTCCACCTTACATATAACTCATAAAACACACAATGTAGTTTTGCTGAATTCAATAATATTTGCTGTTTCAAACTACAAATGAGACAACACAATTTTCTCTTCGGACTATTCATTTCCCTTGCTGTGCAGACAACTATTTAGAGAAAGAAAAGATTGCCCAAACATTTGCAAAATATTTACAGTGTGCTAACTTTTTGTTGTGATTTACTTTGGGATTTTTATGATGCAGTATTTTGCAAATCCTCACGCTGGTTAAACTTTTCTTATTGAAGTAATGAATAGAAAAATGGTGGTTCCCATTTATTTGAAGAAGAATTATTGTGACTGCCTGTCTGGGCATCAAGCTGAAATGCTTACAAAACCATTTCACATCCCAAACAACAACCAACCAAATTTTGTTTCTGTCAAAATAATAGAAACAAATGGTTCCAAAGCAGAAATGCTGCTAGTAAACATTTTCGTCAGAATCAAGCATTGTGGCTATTAAAATTCATCCAAATTAACTGTTTATTTCTGAAACAAATGCTTTTTTTTTTCTTGTAAAATATTTGCCAGCAAAGATAGCACTAACCTTGCAGGGTGAGTTCACTTACATGAAAGAATTATGATTCATAAGAGCACGATTAAAGAGAGAAAACATTAGTAAGCTCTCTAAAAGGAAATGTTAAGCCTCCATTTTTTTTTTTTTTTTTTGGCAGTTTTGGCTAGGGCCAGGCTTGAACCCACCACCCCTGGTGTATGGGGCCAGTGCCCTACTCCTTGAGCCACAGGCGCTGCCCTAAGCCTCCATTTTTAAGATAGTAGTGAAAATTTGTTCTGAACCTTTATTTTCAAATGTCTTTTTTTTTTTTTTTTTTTGAGACAGAGCCTCAAGTTGTCACCCTGGGTAGAGTGTGGTGGCATCACAGCTCACAGCAGTCTCCAACTTTTGGGCTTAAGCAATTCTCCTGCCTCTGCCTCTCAAGTAGCTGGGACCACAGGCACCCGCCACAACGCCCGGCTATTTTTTGGTTGCAGCCATCATTGTTTGGTGGGCCCGGGCTGGATTCAAATCCGCCAGCTCAAGTGTATGTGGCTGGCATCTTAGCCGCTTGAGCCACAGGCACTGAGCCATCAAATGCTATTTTTTAATATGATCTTTGTTGCTCAAGCTCAAGTACAGTAGTCTCATTATAGCTCACTGCAGACTCAAACTCCTGGGCTCAAGCAATCCTCCTGCCTCTGCCTCCTAAGTAGCTGAGAGACTACTCAGCCACCACTCCTGGCTAATTTTTCTATCTTTTTGTGGAAACAGAGTCTCACCATGTTAATCAAGCTGGTCTTGAACTATTGGCCTCAAACAATCCTCCTGCATCAGCCTTCCAAAGTGTTGAGATTACAGGCCTGGGCCACCGTGTCAAGCCTGGAAGCTATTTTTAAGAAATTCCATCAGCTGACTCATGAGGAACATGGACCGGTCAGTTTCAGTCAAATATACTGAGATTTTTTGCTTACTCATATTCAAGGATCTCTCACTGGGCGAATCAACTACCACTTATGAAGACACCCAAGCAGCCTCCCAAAAAAAGACCACATGGTGCGGAGATGACTCCTGCCAACAGCCAGGTCATTGAGCCAACTTGGAAGCAGAATCTCCAGCCCAGTCAAGCCTTGGATAAGTGTCTTTCTCTCTAGCATCTTGTCTATGACTTATGACTGGGCACGGTAGCTCATGCTTGCAATCTTAGCCCTCTGGGAGGCTGAGGTGGGTGGATCGCCCGAGCTGTTGGGTTCAAGACCAGCCGGAGCAAGAGCAAAACTCCATCTCTAAAAATAGCTGGATGTTGTGGTAGGTGCCTACAGTCCCGGCTACTTGGGAGGCTGAGGCAAGAGAATTACTTGAGCCCAAGAGTCTGAGGTTGCTGTGAGCTGTGATGCCATGGCACTCTACCCAGGGTTACACAGTGAGACATCGTCTCAAAAAAAAAAAAAAAGAGAGAGAGAGAGAGAGACTAGAGACTTACGAACCAGAAACACCCAGCCTCTTTGCATTTCCTGGTCCATAAATACTGTGTGATTCATGGAATCTAAGTCAAATAAGGAGAGATATGAAGACACTAGTAGGACTGATAGGGATGCCAAAGTCAACGTGAGCTGGAAAGACAGAGCCGACGTCAGACAGTACAATGCTTGAAATCAGACAATGGAGGTAACATAGTTATGGGTAATGGTGAGATATAGGTTATTTAGATGATGAGAATTGGTAGCTATATTGGGCTGAAGGAATGATTATTGGAAGTGATTGGTGAGGGTAATGAGTGAATTGTTCTGTTAGACATTGAAACTACCAAGAGAGATGACAGGGACAGGATTAATTTTGGCAGGAAAGGCAGGGAGCTGGTCCCAAGGTTTTTAATCTATATAGAGGCTGAGCTGGACACTCGTCGGGTGCGTGTGGCAAGGTGGGTGGTGAGCAGTACCGCCTGATAGATGGGACTCAGAGCAGTCTTCGTGTTAGAGAAGGATGGGAAATTGTTTTCTAGTGGCAAAAAGGGCAAAGAAAATGCCACTTCATGCCCAGGAGAAGCTCGTCAGCGATGCTGGTGAGGGATGTTAGGGAGGTGGGGCAGTTAGACAATGGTCAGACTCCAGATAGAGCAAGGAGGAATAAGATCCACGCTGGAGTTGGAAGGTTTGGCTGAGAACAGACTCAATTCTTTTTTTTTTTTTTCTGTATTGGTGGAGGATGCTGCAGAGCAGCATTAAGAAGAGAAGAGAGAGAAGGAAAGAGAGGGACTACAAAGGGGGAGAGAGGAGAGAGAAACAGATAGACATGGGAGAGAGAGGGGGGCAGAGAGGGAAAAGCCAGACTCAATTCTTGATGCAAGAGCAAAAGTGTTGGGAGGCAGAGAATTGATGGAAATCTGGGTAGAACTGGAAATTATAGGGTATGGAAGAATAAAAACTGAAGTAAGAACTTATAGCAAACCTATAAGTCTTGAACTTCTGGAAGCGTCTAAGGCAAGCAGAGATGTCAACCCCTGGTCACGTTAGCTTCAGGGCTGCAATGGCCTTTTAGATGACAGGTACATCATAAATTCTGGGTATGTGCTTTTGGAGGATTATTCTAGGTCAGCTGGCAGGTGTGAGGTGGGTGGGTACGGGGGTGGCTGCAGGCAGGGGGATCTTACCTGGGCCACACGCAGCTTCATGGGCCTCCCTGAAGTGGGTGTCAGGGTTGAAGGAGGACTCAGAGGCAGGGGTGCTGCCACACTTCAAACGGCGGGGTGCCCACTGTTGGCAGTCTGTGGGGGACTCTCGGAGTCTCCCTGGGCACTACCTGCTCACCTTGTCGAAAGCGCTAAGTACCAGATATCCTCAGGGTTTCAGGGGATTCAATAACATCTTGCTTCACCCCTGGTCACCACTTCATAAGGAAGGAAAAATTGAGTCAAGACTCAGCGTTTTATACTTAAATGCTGTCTTTTTCTTTTTCTTGCCTTAAATTACTTTCAAATGGCTAAAATCATTTTCCGGAAGATCTTCAATTATGATTAAGCACGAGTCAGTGGATTCGAGCCTTTGATGGCTTCTGGAAGGCAGGCAGGGCTGCTTCACCTCTAGCAGAAAAGGCTGGTGGGGGTGGTGGGGGCCTGAGGGGGAGCGGAGACCGGGAGGCCAGGCGTCCTCCTCCTTGCCGAAGTGCTCCGGAGACCTGGCAAGACACTTGATCTCACGCCGTGTGTTCCCTAGCTTGTAAGATCTCTCCAGAGTGCCTCGAGGAATAAATAATTAATGGTTGCAAAGCATAAACCAAACTGCTATGGAAACAGAAAAGCAACCGTGAAGGAACTCTCCTTGCTGTTCAACTCCCGCACTTGGTAGAGCAGAGTCTGGAAACAAAACCACTCACACTCCAGCCCGGCTTGGCTGAGAAGTGCTGGGAGCTTCCCCGGCCCCGGCAGCACCCCTACTGAACCCTTTCTTGGCTTTTCTGCTGCCTGCCTGACACCCAACCTCCTCCCTTCCCTTTCCTCAGCCAGTTACAAAGAAAATAGATTGAAATAAACACCATCACATTGGTGTGGCTCAAATGTACAATTTTATCGTTTCATTGATTTATATAACATTCATTGTGTATCTGCTCCCTGTACTTGACCCGGGGTTACAAAGATGGAAGGGTCCCAGCTTCGGCCTAAGTGGCTTGATCGGTCAGGTGCCCGCGTCTGTGCGTGTAGGAAGGCAGTGAGGCAGGCTCCTCTGGAGTCTTCACATTAGAGCTTAACAAGCCCTGAGAGTGCAGGAAGGTGGAGCAGGATGAGCTTGACCTAGAAGCCAGGGGTTAGCCCTCTGTCTCCAGTTTTGACTTCATTGTGTCTGGTCTAAATATTGTGTGTTAGTTGGAAGGCCCAAGATTCAGGAGCTCTGGTATCCAAAGGGAGCAGAAGGTCCAAAAGAAAAGAAAATCCTCTCTCTCTCCGCATTTTCATTCTGTTGACCTCTTTAGGATTACTGGATGCTAGCTGTCATTGGTGAAGGCAATCTTCTTTACTAGGTCTGCTAATTCAAATGCCAGTCGCCCTCGGATACACTCAGAAATGATGTTGTACTATCTGTCTGGGCATCCCTCGGCCCTGCTGGGGTTTTTAGTATATGAGAGGTCACCCTGACTGTGGAAGGTGTTATGGCTCAGAAAGCACACTTGTCCGGGAACATGTGATATATTTGACACCCAGAGCAGAACACTTTTATTATTCCCCCTCCCTAGTATATAAAATTTTTAGTAATAATTATGCTATAATAGTTGTTATATTCTTGATTCATTCTTTAATATGAAAAGTATTTTTAAAAATTCAATTTAATATTATTAACATTCAGTAAAACATTTAATGTGTAAACTAAAATTTGCACTTACTGAACAAAACTGGAAACTTGTACTGTGCTTTGCTCTTTTTAAATTTCAAAAACAAAAACTGTAAGGGAGCACGTGGAACAGCAGAGTTAAAGCATCTCAAGTTCTGTCTTTTCAATACCACAATCAACCATCATTATTTTGAATCTACTGTTTGCATGCAGCATTGTATTATAGTATTCAGGAGATCAGAGGCATAAACTCCACCCAAAACAGGCTGGACTAATTCCAAACCATTCCTTATACTTCAAAAGAAGTTAGGTAGCTGAGCTGTGTGTTTGCAGGCTGACTGTGTAACCCAGAGTTCTCAGAATTAACTTCTATGTAGAATGCCATGTATCTTAAAGGATAAGTAATAAAACTTGATAATTTGAAGCCTGTATTATGGCTATTTTGTTGCTGTTGTTATTGTCAGCAATAATAACAGCCGCTGTTTAGAAATTAGATCAACTAAAGATTTTCCTTTTTCAAGGAAGGAGTAATTTGTCACCATCCTTGTTGGTGACAAATTGTTGGTATGGAGTGATGATAAAAAGCAGGTGGACTTTAAGTTGGTTTTATTATTTTCAAGTTCTCTGCAAATGTGTCCCTCCTTATTGCCTTCACCTAAGATAGACTATTCCCATTTTTCACCATTTGTATTTCACCACTACTTTGGGAAACCCAAGCCTGGAACAAAACAAAATAGAGACAAGAAGATATTTCCCCAACTTAGATACCATGAGTGCTCCTGCGGTCACAGTGGTGGACAGAGGAAATGGCATCCAGGCACAGAGGAAGCCCTGACCCCCAGACCTGAGCAGAGTCAAGGTGCGTGCCAGGCAGAACAGCACCATAGAAATTTCTAGAAATGCTTTACAGGTAGAGGGGCAGGTTTCTACAGGTAGAACCCCATGACAGTAGGTCTAAGCAAGAGCCAGCACTCCTAGATATACCCAGAGAGGGTGAGAGTCAAGACAGAAAGAATTTCTGCCCACATAGAGCACAGAGGCTAAGTAAGGCAAAATCAAATACATGAACATCATGACACATTACAGCAGAACAGAATTTACTTCAGTCCTGTGGGCATTCTGATAAGCAGAATGTTAGACAAATAGGGAAGGGATAGCTGAGAAAGGTTCCTGGGAGAAATAATGCTTAAACCGACTTTTGAAAAGAAGTAGGATTTAGCCACATCTGAAACCGGATGTTCCCTGCGTGGCTTCAGGGGTGGCTCTTGGATCCATGAGATATGCTGGGAGGAGACGGTGCTCTCAAAATCCCCTCACATTGAACATCTTAATACTCGAGATTCATTGAACTTTCACAACGCGCCAGGTAGGGTGCTCAGCGACGATCACTCATAATCTAACTGTATCCTCAACGCAGTCCTACAGGACAGGTGCAATTACCATCCTCGTTTTCTCAAGGGGGAAAGTGAGGCTTTGAGCAGTCAAGAAATTTACCCGAGATCGTGAACAATGAAATAGCAGAGGTTGGATTTCAAAGTAAACAGTACGACTTCAGAGGTTTGGATTTAATCTTCCACTTGTCTTCTGAAAAATGAACACAGAAAGACATTGGGTTATTGTTCCCTTGAAACTCATACTTCTTTCTTGACATGCTTTGGACGTTTGTCCCCTCCAAATCTCATGTTGAAACTCGATCCCCAGTGTTGGAGGTGGGGTGGAGTGGGTCATGTTTGGACTGTGGGGGGGGGGAGATCCCTCACAAATGGTTTGGTGCCCTTTCCAACATAGAAAGGGTTTTCACTCTTAGTTCACTGGAGAGCTGGTTGTTTATAAGAACAGGGGTACCCTCTGTCTCTCTTAAGGATCATCACCCGTGAATACCCCAGTGGGCAACACTTAGACTCAGCATTCAAGCTGCCTGTCCACTACTTCATGGAAATATAACCTTGGCTAAGTCATTTCCCCTACCTAGCTCAGTTTCCTCAGCCATAACATGGAGCTACGAGGAACTAAGAACTCAGAAGATTAAATTCCAGTAGGCGAAACAGCCTTTAGCATGTCGTAGGCCTTAAATGCTACTCTAACAAGTTCCCAGAGTCACCTAAGCAGAGCATAGCAAAATTTGTTTCTGAAGAAAATTTAGCTGGCACTCAGTTTAGTTCTTCCACGGTGACATATTTTGAATCTGAAGTAAAAGACCCCAGGATTGCTATTTATTTTAAACAACAAGCACCTGCCATTGCTCAAATTAGAAACACTTGCAAAACCATGCTACAAAATATTTATAAATTCACAAATGTGTTTTAATTGCTCCTAAGTAAAATGAATTCAGCTGTAGTTATTTTTTTACTTTATGAAAAATATGCCTTCATTTCTTTCTCCCAATCTTAATTATAGCTGTTGAATATTGAATTTGCGCAGCCAATTGTACAGTATTTGTGCTAAATGGAAGTTTGAGGGTTAGAAAGAAAGGAAGAAGGTGTTGGAGATGGAGAGATGGCTTAATGTGGAAGAAATGTCGTAGCTCAGACAAAAATTCGGCCAACACAGTGCATTTTTATTTGGACTTATATCGCCGATCCACAGAGAAAAATTCATTTAGCTAATTTTTGACATATATTGTCTTTTTAAACCAATAATGTAAGTGTGAAAGTGTCTAAGCATTTAATCATCCTAAAACTTGTTTCTTCCTACAGCTGTCAACTTCCACTCTCTGTGGCTTCTTTAGAATTCTATCTCTGACCCAATTCCCTAATAGATTTTTAAACATTAAGCTTTTTAAATATCTTCCTATAATAAAAGTAATTTCTTTGTGGGAGATTATAAACTAATAACACCCAATCTACAAATATGTTTTGATTGGCATTTAAAAACTTATTTTGTTTAAATTAGAAAATGTCTTTTGTCTTTATACTAGTAGTTATTATAACAGGTGTGAGGTTATATCATGCTGGTTTTGATTTCCATTTCCCTAAGGATTAATGATGTTGAGCACCTTTTCAAAACTCTTGGCCGTTGTATGTCTTCTTTTGAGGAATACCTGCTCGGCTCCTTTGCTCATTTTTAAATTAGATTACTTGTTTTCTTGTTGAGTTGCTTGAGCTCCTTATATATTTTGAATCTTAGCCTGCTATGATTTGAACGTATGCACTCCTCCAAAATTCATATGTTGAAACTTAAACTCCAAGGTGATGGGGTTAACAGGAGAGCCCTTTAGGAGTGACTAGGTCATAAACCCTTTGCCTTATAAAGGAATCAGTGCCCTTACAAAAGTGCTATAGGGGACTAGCTAGTACGTTTAGCCTTACTGTCTCCTAAACCATGTGAAGACAGAACGTTCATCCCCTGTAGTGGATGCAGGAACAGGTGCCATCCTGGAAGCAGAGAGTAGCCTTCAGCAGACATCGAGCAACCTGCTGGCACCTTGATCTCCCACTTTTTAGCCTAGATAGCTATGAGAAATGAATTTCTACTGTTTATAAATTACACAGCCTGTAACATTTTGTCATAATAGGACAAACAGCCTAACACATAGCTCCTTATCAGATACACGGTTTGCAAATATTTTCTCCTATTCTATAGGCTGCTTTTTCATTCTGTTAGTCGTTTCTCTTGTTGTGGAGAAGTTTTGCACACTATGGACAAGAGAGAATCCTGTACAACTATTGGTGAGAATGTTAATTAGTATAATCATTATGGAAGAATCACTTGGGCTGAAATGAGAACTAGCATGTGATCTAGCAATCACACTTCAGAGTGTGTAACCAAAAGAACTGAAACTAGCACCTCAAAGAGAGGTTTCCATGTTCATTGCAACATTGTTTGTCGTAGCCATGATATGGAAACAATTTAAGCGTCCATCAACAAACAAATAGAAAAAACAATGCCATCTACACACGCATATGCACACATATAATGGAATATTATTTAGCCTTAAAAAGAAGGAATTCTGGGTGGTGCCTGTGGCTCAAAGGAGTAGGGGCAGTGGCCTCATATGCCTGAGGTGGTTGGTTCAAACCCAGCCCTGGCCAAAAACTGCAAAAAAAAAAAAAAAAAAAAAAGAAGAAGGAATTCTGCCATTTGCAACCACATGAATAAACTTTTGGGACATTAAGCTAACTGACATAAGGCAAGTGTAGAAAGAGAACTAAATGTACAGAGGGTGCCCAAAAATGCATGCACACTTTAAGAAAGGAAAAACGTGTATGCATTTTGGGGGGCTCTCCCTGTGTGCTGTATAATCTCAGTTACATTCTGTGGAATCTAAGAAAGCAAAATTCATAAAAGCAGAGAGTATAATGGTAGTTGCCAGGTGTTGGGGCAGTGATTTTCAACCAATGTGCCTTTAATAGATCATATGTATGTATACATACACACACTCACATATTTTTTTTCTTTGAGAAAGTCTCACAATCTGTCACCCTGGATAGTGTTCCATGGCATCATCATAGCTCACAGCAACCTCCAACTCTTGGGCTCAAGTGATCCTCTGGCCTCAGACTTACAAATCGTTGGGACTACAGGTACCCACCATGACACCCTGCTAGCTTTTTTATTTTTAGTAGAGTCAAGGTCTTGTTCTTGCTTTGACTGGTGTTCGAACTCCTCAGTTCAAGGTATCCACCTGCTTCAGCTTCCCAGAGTGCTAGGATTACAAGTGTGAGCCACTGCACCTGGTCTATTTATTCTTCTTCTTTTTTTTTTTAGATCAACATGATTTAAGTGTTCTGTGGAAGTTTCATGATAGGTTCAAGCGTGCTGTGAAATGCTAAAGTTTGAAAGGCACTGTGTTCAGAGTAGGGAGAATGGGGCCATGTTGGTCAAAGAGTACAAAGGTTCAGTTCTGTGGGATGAGTATGTTCTGGAGACCTAACACACACGATGGTGACCACAGTTAATTATAATGCGTTGTATACTTGGTATTTGTCCAGAGTTGCTCTAGGTGCTCTTACCATATACACACACAAAATCATAACAATGTCAGGATTAGCTTGCCTGTGGGAATTATTTTACAACATACATGTAGATAAAAACATCATGGTGCACATATATGTAGACAAAAACATCTTGGTGCACATTTTACATAGATAAAATTACTTGTGAAAAACATTGGAAGATTTCACATAAATGTGGATTTTTGCTCTTGAAACAAATTTGACAACTAAGCAAACTGGCCCCACAGTAGCCTGTGGCAGTGCTTTTCAAAGTGTGGAAGCAGCATTAGCAATACCTTGTTACTCGGGAGCTTGATAGACATACAAACTGAGTCTGAGTCCTCCCCAGATAGTCAAGGCAGCAACTTTGGAGGTGGTCTCAGTGGCCTGGATTGTAATTGGCCCCCACGCTGGTCATTTAGATGCACATAGTTTGAACACTTCTGCCCTGGGACAGCCAACGGCAGGAGTTCCTCAGCAGTGAGCACCTTCCCCTGGTCTTCAGTGGCCCAGCTTGCCCGGGACCTGTTGTGGACATGATATGTGTGTGTCCCAATACTCACTTGCCCTTTACCTTTATGAGAACGATTACCTAATCAGTGAGGGGTCAGCCAGTTTTGTGGGTGTATGACCTTTCTAGTTGCACAGGTCCCAACCTCAGAAGAGACCCAAGTTTGCTTTAATGCTTTGCTGTTCTGTCTTGAAATCCCATCTTTGAATTTGTGCTTTGTAAGTGAAGTCGGATGGGACAAAGGAGCATGAGTGTGAGCAGAAGGGACACCTTTGGCAGCATACATGGCTTGAGCCCATGGACACAGAGGGAGTAGGTAGAAGGTGGCCACTGCCTGGGCAGTTAGACTGGCTGCCCATATGCATGGTGCAATCCAGGGAACCACAGATGCCCAACAGCTGACAGAATACACAAACAAGCATTTTAACCATATGCAAACAGGACAGGAAATATTGATGTTCAGGCAGCAAATCGGATCACTGCTTCAAAGTAACAGTGTACACACAGGCATTCTTACAAAGCATATCAAGGAGATTGCAATACGCTGAATGTTTGCATCTCCCCAAATTTTATATGTTGAGATTCTAACTCTCAGCACAATGTTAGTAGGAGGTGATTAGGTCAGGAGGGTGGAATCATCATGAGTGGGAGTTAGTGCCCTCAGAAAAGACTTAGATGGAACTTAGTGCCCTTATGTAGGAGGCCCCAGGGAGCTCTGTCGTCCTGTTTGCCAGGTGAGGACACCACAAGAAGTTGATAACACACCACCAGTTGTCACCAGAACCTCACCATGTTGGCTCTCTGTTCACAAACTTCCAGCCTCTGCAACCACAAGGAATGAATTTCTATTGTTTTTAAGTCATTCTGTCTAGGATACTTTGTTATAGCAACTCTAACCGACTGAGACATAGTTAATGTAATTCTTCAGAGTTTAAAATCTCTGGTTTGAAAACTACTGAACTACTGCAAACCCAATATCCACAGGCCTACAAACAGAACCTAAATCTAAAGACCATCACATTCGATGGGAAATAATACTATTTTCATATGAAGCTTAGGATGAACCAAGTATTAAGAAGAAAAATTTAAGATTAGTTGAAGATACAGTAATGCAATGTACCAACAGGATTTTGAATTATTAAGCCACTTTCAGTTTCTTATATGACATCCACAAGTTACATAAATGTCAGAGGCTACATTAAAATGCCATTGTATAAATTTACATTTAAAATTAAACTAGGACTAGCCAGGCATTGTGCCAGGTGCTTGTAGTCCCAGCTACTTGTGAGGATGAGGCAAGAGAATTGCTTAAGCCCAAGAGTTTGAAGTTGCTGTGAGCTGTGATGCCACAGCACTTTACTGAGGGCAACATCGTGAGATTCTGTGTCAAAAAATAGAAAAATTAAATTAAGACTTACATAAAACTGATTCATACAAAGAGCTAAATCTTTGTAGAACAATTATTTCTCCAGAATCATCAACTCTTGATACACTAAGATTTATGCATATTTCAAAATAATTTATCAAAAATTTCTCCCAATGTTGTCATAGTCCATAAAGTCCCCCTCATAGTTCTAGTGACAATTTCTCAGAAAGATCCTGCTCAAGATTAAAGAGTAACAAAAGTTATTTGTAATTTTTTTCTTTTTTAATTAATAAGTCATAGCTTTATGTATCTGAAAGTACACGGGATATTTTGATACATGTATTTTGATATAATGTTAATGAGCAGTGCAGGGTGATCAGACTATCCATCAGCATAAACATTTATCTTTATGTTGGCGTCTTAATTTGTTGTACATTGATGGAAAGGAATATCTGAGGCTGGGTAATTCATAAAGAAAAGAAGTTTATTTGGCTCGTGGTTCTGTGCACTGTACCTAAAGCTTGGCGTCAGGATGTGCTTCTGCTGCAGGTCTCAGGAAGCTCCCACTCATGGCGGAAGGTGAGGGGGAGCATCCTGTGGTAAGAGGAAGGGAGTGAGGGAGAAGGAGGAAAAAGGTGTCAGGCTCTTTTTAATAAGCAATTCTCTCAAAAACTAATAGAGCAAAAACCCAGTCATTACGAGGAGACAGCACCAAACCATTCGTGAGGTATCTGCCCGCACGACCCAATTGCCTCCTGCCAGGCCTACCTTCAACATTTCACTCAAATTTCAACAGGAGATTTGCAGAGGACAAATGTTGTGAACATTGCAATTCTTTTCTTCAAGCTATTTTGAAATATGCAATAAATTATTGTTAACTATAATTTTCCAGCTGCATTATTGAACACTTTAACTGATTCCTTCTAACTGTATTTTTGTTCCCATTCATTAACTTCTCTTCATTCCCCCCTTCCCTTCCCAGCCTCTGAAAACCACAATTCTACTCTCTTCCTCCATGAGATCCACTATTTAAAATTCCCACATATAAGGGAAAATACATGATATTTTTTCTGTGCCTGACTTTGTTCACTTAGTATAATAAGCACCAGTTCCATCCATGTTGCTGTGAATGACAGGATTTCAGTCTTTTTTGCAGCTGAATAATATTCCTCTGTGGAGACACATCCCCTGTTCTTCATTCACTCGTTTGCAGATGGACACAGGTTAATCCTGTATCTTGGCCTTTGTGAATAGTGCCGCCAAAATATGTCTCTTGGAGAAACTGATTCCCTTTCTTCTAGATGTATACCCAGAAATGAGATTGCTCATTCTTGTACTAATTCTATTCTATTCTTAGTTTCTTTTTGTTTTGAGACGGAGTTTCACTATATCACCCTGGGTAGAGTCCCATGGCATCACAGTTACCAGTAACCTCAAACCCTTGGGCTTACGTGATTCTCTCACCTCAGTCTCCCAAGTACCTGGGACTACAGGTGCATGCCACAATGCCTGGGGTTTTTTTGTTGTAGTTGTCTTTGTTGTTTAGCAGGTTGGGGCTGGGTTCAAACCTATCAGCCCCAATGTATGTGGCCATTGCCCTAACCATTCAGCCACAGGCACCAAGCCTATATTGTTAATTTTTTGAGGAGCTGTCATACTGTTTCCCACAATGATTGTACGACTTTACCTTCCCACCAACATTCCCCTTTCTCCTCATCCTTACCAGCACTTGTTTTATAATCTGTCATTTGCGAACAACAACTGTCATCAATTATATTGATTGAAAAATTCACCTGCTAAAAGTATAAATTTCAGTTACTTAATAAATAAATAGGCAGAAAATAGAGCCAGGGAAATCTTATGATTAATCAAGTCATTATATCAGTATTTATTGAGTTTTATTAGTATTTTTATTATATGGTATGAAACTATGACAAATTTTTTTGCAATTTGTTTATGTTGTTATTCTTATATTACTGCCACCCATTGTGTTTCACAGTAATAAAACTTTTTAAAAGTAAAAGCTTTATAGTTCAGTATTTAAATAGGAATTTTCCTTTCACCTTTTGAAGAAGAGGCCCTGCATTTTGATTTTGCACAGCTCCCATAAATTATGTAGCTTGTCTTGTCCCTAGCATTTGAGGTAGCCACCTTCAGGTATAGAATCCAACACGAACAATAACAAGCAAAAGCAATCAAAGACCCACTTTGAAAAGATGGCACCAGTACACTCTGAGTGACAATTTGTGTTTTCAATGTCTTATAGATGAAAATGGTGGAGAGGCTGCTTCGCAGAAGAGAAGACTGAAGAGACACAGTAACTGGAGGCAATGCAGGAACACCGATAGGAACATGGATATGAGAAAACTACAAAGGAAATTTAGGGACAATTAGGGAAAGTTGAACTTGAACTTAATGTTAGACAATGTCACTGAATCAACATTTAATTTATTGTGACGATGGTTATATAGGACACTGCTGTAGAGAAGAATGCCCAACTCTTCAGAGATACATGAGATTTTTTTTAGGAATGAGGTGTTGTGATTCTTTTCAAGTAGTGAAACTTTGATAGTGGGAGGTAGGGGGCATCATAAGAACAAGCTAATGGGTCAAATGTTAACAATTGATGAATTTGGCTAAAAGATGTACAGGTGTCTATTTGGAAGTGTTGAAGTTTATTCACAAAACAATTGGAGAGTGGCAGAAGCAAAATGGCTGACTGGAGGCAGGTTTCCACAGAGGCTTCCATCCAGAAGGAGAGTTAAAAGACAGAAGTTTAGCAAAAAAGCCTATGATTCGGATCTGAGCCAAGAGAGAAGGTTGAAGAACACATATCAACCCTGCTGAGGTGAGCTGTGACCCCAAGGATACAAACAAAAGGAACAAAATCCATCGCCAAGTGGATGGGAGTCCCCTCCCCCCATGAGAATGGCTCATAGTACGCTCCATACCAACAAGTGAGCAGAGTTCAAATATCCTCTCATTTTAGCCCACAGGAGAGACCCTCTAAAAACTGGAGTTCCTTCCCCTACTAGGATGCCATGGCACTCTTCTGCCAGGCATAAAACTGTATAAAACTGTAATATTCTCTACCTGCAATTTTGAACTCCCAGCACTCCCCTCCACTCTTACCCGGAGGTCTGGAGGCCTGTTCCCCATGGAGTCCAGATTCTTGGGCATTTTCTTGAGGGGTATAGATGGAGCAAGGGCTGTTGCTGATCTGTGCTGATTCTCTAGCATGGGAGAAAGGAGAAGATGGTCAACTGAGAGGGAACCACACAGGAGTGGCAGTGACCTGAGGCACAGAGCAGCAGCTGCAGCAGTGGGAACAATAGGGGGCTCGTAACATTGGGGATACTTTGAAAGGACACTCCCAGTCTCTCTGGGTAACCAGAGGAAGCAGGTCATCTTTTCCAGTGGCAGCCACTGGTGGAACAGACCTGGGACAGAAACATAGGTCCCAGGAGTAAAGGGTATGCCTGAGGCGGGACCAGCCTGGGCAGAGGGCAAGGACTGGAATACATGCATGCAGAGACAGCAGACTCCCAGGGCGAGGCTGACCCACAGGACTGCTTCACTGAGCCTCAGATGCACCTGGCCCTCAAGGGATCATAGCTAAGAAAAAGGGGGTGGGCAGAAGCTGGAACTGACAGCTAAGTGTGTGTTCTGACCACCTCTACCCTAACACAAACTGCAGCCAAGACTGGGCAGCGGCACAGACAGGGTTGATTTGCTCAAACAGCATCTGATCCACAGAAAATGTGGTGAGGACAGAAACAAATTCTGTGAAGTTGTTCTGTTCTGTTAGTAATATCAATCAGGGGCTGGGCTGGGCAGCCTCCATTAAGCACCTGAGGTTGTCAAGTCTCACCTCCCCCTGTCAGAGAGTGGTGGCTGGACTAAGGAGACATAGATCTCCCTGTGACTCAGGCAGGCACAAACCCCTGGAGAATCTGCTCATTGGAAGGAACTGGATCACAACACTGCAGGGTTACCAGTGACTGGGTATGACAGAGGTGCAAGGTGGGAAAGGAGACATCAACCTTCCCAGACTAATTTATTTTGGGGTGGGTCCATCTGACCTCATGGAGCACCAGAGTGAGTCATACTAGTATTTCTAAATATTGCTAGTATTTCTCCACAGCTGAGACTTCAACCCAGAGTGACTGATTCATTAGGGTAAGACAGAGATCAGCTAAAAATAGGACAGAGCCACTCAGCCCCACCACAACAAGAAGGTCCCCAGTCTCTCAGGCCATAGTACTTTACGGGTCCTTGGCAAAGCTCTAGGGGAAAAGGTACAGATACCAGCCCCAGATTTTGGGCAAAGGACTGGACAATCACTACTCCTGGAGCCCCCAACCCAACTTCTCCTTATCTGCTAATCTAGCCAAATGGTGTAAAATAATCATGGGGCTGAATCAGCGGAAAAACTCCAGTAACATGAATAATTAGAGTAAATCAACCCCCCCCCCCCAGGAACAATTTGGCAGATACAACTGAAGATCCCATTCATAAACAGATGACCAAGATGTCAGAAACTGAATTCAGAATTTGGATTGCAAATAAGATCAAAGAAATAGAGAGAAAGTGGAATTAGAAATTCAAGGAGCATTTCAAAAGTTGTCTCAAGAATTCAATGAATTCAAAGACAAAATCACCAAAGATTTTGACACATTGAGACAAGAATTTTCAGCCTTCAAAGATCTGAGAAATATAGTAGAATCCCTCAGTAACAGAACTGAGCAAGCAGAAGAAAGGATTTCTGACATTGAAGACAAAGCTTTTGAATGCTCCCAAACTCTCAAAGAGAAAGAGAAATGGAGAGCAAAAATGGATCATTCTCTCAGAGAGCTCTGGAATAATTTGAAGAAAACTAATACTCGCCTTATAGGGACTCCTGAAGGTGACAAAGTGGTTTCGCAAGGCACAGAGGCTCTTCTTCATGAGATCATGAAAGAGAACTTTCCAGACATGCCAAGAGATTCTGAAATTCAGATAGGAGACAGTTTCAGAACCCTAGCACAACTCAATCTGAATAAGACATCTGCCAGGCACATCACAATTAACTTCACTAAAGTTAATATGAAGGAGAAAATTCTGAAAGCAGCTAGATATAAGAAAATCATAACCTACAATGGGTAGAAGATTAGAATGACTGCAGATCTCTCTGCTGAAACCTTTCAACCTAGAAGAGGGTGGTCATCAACTTTTAATCTCCTAATACAAAATAACTTTCAACCCAAGATCCTGTATCCAGCTAAACTGAGTTTCATTTATGAGGAAGAAATTAAATACATCAATGACATTCACATGTTGAAGAAATTTGCCATAACTAAACCAACTCTCCAGGATATTATCAGACCTATCTTCCAAAATGACCAGCACACTCTTCCACCACAAAAGTAAACTCACTTAGAAACTTTTGATCAAATTACTACTCAGGGTGGCAAAAAAAATTAAAAATATCCACTGGACTTTTGAAAAACTTGATACCCAAAATTCTACCAGGCTTATCAATATTCCCAATTAATATGAATGGCTTAAATTATCCTCTAAAGAGGCACAGGTTGGCTGACTGAATACAAAAACTCAGACCAGATATGTGCTGCATACAAGAATCTCATCTTACCTTTAAAGATAAATATAGACTCAGGGTGAAGGGATGGTCATCTATATTTCATGCAAATGGAAAGCAGAAAAAAGCAGGTGTTACAATCTTATTCACAGATACAATAGGCTTTAAACCAGCAAAAGTAGGGAAGGATAAGGATGGACACTTCATATTTGTTAAGGGTAATACTCAATACGATGATATTTCAATTATTAATACTTATGCACCCAACCAGAATGCACCTCAATTTATAAGAGAAATTAACAGACATGATCAACTTGATTTCCTCCAGGTCTGTAGTAGTCAGAGATTTTAACACTCCTTTAGCAATGTTGGATAGATCCTCCAAAAAGAAGCTAAACAAAAAAATTTTAGATTTACATTTGAATTTAACAGACATCTACAGAACATTTTATCCTAAAATACCTGAATACACATTCGTCTCATCAGCCCATGGAACATACTCCAAAATTGATCACATCTTAAGTCACAAGTCTAATCTCAGCAAACTTAAAAGAATAGAAATTATTCCTTGCACATTCTTAGACCATCATGGAATAAAAGTTGAACTCAGTAACAACAGGAATTTGCATACTCATACAGAAACATAGAAACTAAATAACCTCATGTTGAATGATAGAGGGATCACAGACAAGATTAAGAAGGAAATTACCAAATTTTGGAACAAAACAACAATGAAGACACGAATTATAAGAACCTCTGGGATACTGCAAAGGCAGTGCTAAGAGGGAAATTTATAGCAGTACAAACCTTCCTGAAGAGAATGGAAAGAGAGGAAGTTAAGAACTTAATGGGACATCTCAAGCAACTGGAAAAGGAAGAACATTCCAATCCCAAACCTAGCAGAAGACAAGAAATAATCAAAATTAGAGCAGAATCAAATAAAATTGAAAACAAAAGAATTATACAAAAGATCAATAAATCAAAAAGTTGGTTTTTGAAAAGGTCAATAGAATAGATAAACCTTTGGCTAACCCAACCAGGAAGAAAAGGATAAAATCTCTAATTTCATGAATCAGAAATGGGAAAGATGAAATAAAAACAGACTCCTCAGAAATTCAAAAATCCTTAATGAATATTACAAGAAACTTTATTCTCAGAAATATGAAAATGTGAAGGAAATTGGCCAACACTTGGAAGCACACCACCTTCCAAGACTTAGTTAGAATCAAGTGGAAATGTTGAACAGACCTATTTCAAGTTCTGAAATAGCATCACCTATACAAAACCTACCTAAAAAGAAGAGCCCAGAATTGGCTTCACATCAGAATTCTACTAAACCTTTTAGGAGGAACTAGTACCTATATGACTCAACCTTTTCCAAAATGTAGAAAAAGAAGGAATAACACCCAAAACATTCTATGAAGCAAACATCACCTTGATCCCCAAAACAGAAAACGACCCAACAAGAAAAGAAAATTATAGACCAATATCACTAATGAATATTATTGCAAAAATATTCATTAAGATCCTAGCAAACAGAAACCAGCAACACATCAAACAAATTATATACCATGACCAAGTGGGTTTTATCCCAGAGTCTCGAGGCAGGTTCAATATACGTAGATCTATAAATATAATCCAGCACATAGATAAATTAAAAAACAAAGACCATATGATTCTCTCAATTGATGCAGAAAAAGCTTTTGATAATATCCAGCATCCTTCATGATCAGAACACTTAAAAACATTGGCATAGAAGGGACATTTCTTAAAGTCATAGAGGCCATCTACAGCAAACCCACAGCCAATATTGTATTGAATGGAGTTAAATTGAAACCATTTCCACTCAGATCAGGAACCAGGCAAGGTTGCCCATTGTCTCCATTGCTCTTCAACATTGTACTGGAAGTTTTAGCCATTGCAATTAGGGAAGAAAAGGTGATCAAGGGCATCCATACAGGGTCAGAAGAGATCAAACTTTCACTCTTCTCAGATGATATGATTGTATACCTGAAGAACACCAGGGATTCTACTACAAAACTCTTAGAAGTGATCAAGGAATACAGCAGTGTCTCGGATTACAAAATCAATACTCATAAATCTATGAGTATTGCCAACAATAGTCAAGCTGAAAAAACAGTCAAGGACTCTATTCTACTCACAGTAGTTCCAAAGAAGATGAACTATCCTAACAAAGGACATGAAAGAGCTCTATAAAAAGAACTGTGAAACTCTAAGAAAAGAAATAGCTGAAGTTGTTAACAAATGGAAAAACATACCATACTCATGGCTGGGAAGAATCAACATTGTTAAAATGGCCATACTACCCAAAGCAATATAAATTTTTAATGCAATCTCTATTAAAGCTCCATTGTCATACTTTAAAGATTTCAAAAAATAAGACATCATTTTATACGGACTCAGAGAAGATCTCAAAGAGCCAAGACATTACTCAGAAATAAAAAACAAATCAGGAGCAATTATGCTACCAGACCTCAGACTATAGAACAAATCGATAGTGATCGAAACAGCATGGTACTGGCACAAAAACAGAGGTAGATGTATGGAACAGAATAGAGAGCCAAGAGATGAACCCAGCTACTTACTGCTATTTGATCTTTGACAACCCAATTAAATACATTCAGTGGGGAAAAGATTCCCTATTTAACAAATGGTGCTGGGTGAACTGGCTGGCAACCTGTAGAAGACTGAAACTAGACCCACACCTTTCACCATTAACTAAGATGGACTCTCACTGGATGAAAGATTTAAACTTAAGACATGAAACTATAAAAATGCTAGAAGAAAGTACAGGGAAAACTCTTGAAGGAATCAGCCCGGGTGAATATTTTATGAGGAGGACTCCCCAGGCAATTGAAGCAGCATCAAAAATACACTACTGGAACCTCATCAAACTAAAAAGCTTCTGCATAGCCAAGAATACAGTAAGTAAAGCAAGCAGACAGCCCTCAGAATGGGAGAAGATATTTGAAGGTTATGCCTCTGACAAAGGTTTAATAACCAGAATCCATAGAGAACTCAAATTTATTAGCAAGAAAAGAACAAGTGATCCAATCTCAGGGTGGGCAAGGAACTTGAAGAGAAACTTCTCTGAAGAAGGCAGGCACACGACCTACAGACACATGAAAACATGCTCATCATCCTTAATCATCAGAGAAATGCAAATCAAAACTACTTTGAAATATCATCTAACTCCAGTAGGATTAGCCCACATGACAAAATCCCAAAACCAGAGATGTTGGCATGGATGTGGAGAAAAGGAAACATTTCTACATTGCTGGTGGGAACGCAAACTAATACGTTCCTTTTGGAAAGATGTTTGGAGAATACTTAGAGATCTAAAAATAGGCCTGCCATTCGATCCTATAATTCCTCTACTAGGTATATATCCAGAAGACCAAAAATCACATTATAACAAAGACATCTGTACCAGAATGTTTATTTCAGCCCAATTCATAATTGCTAAGTCATGGAAGAAGCCCAAGTGCCCATTGACCCATGAATGGATTAATAAATTGTGGTATATGTACACCATGGAATATTATGCAGCCTTAAAAAAGATGGAGACTTTACCTCTTTCATGTTTACATGGATGGAACTGGAACATATTCTTCTTAGCAAAGTATCTCAAGAACGGAAGAAAAAGTATGTAATCAGCCCTACTATGAAACCAATTTATAGGCACCCACACTTCCATATGAATGCTATAACCCAACTACTGCCCAAGAAGAGGGGGAAAGAGAGGGGAAGGGGGAGAATGGTGGAGGGAGGGTAATTGGTGGGACCACAGCTATGGTACATTTCACAAGGGTACATGTTAAATCTACTAAGTATACAAAGGTCTTAACATAATAATTAAGAAAATGCGGTGAAGGTTTTGTTAACCAGTTTGATGAAAGTATTTCAAATTGTATATAAAGCCGGCACATTGTACCCCATAGTTGCATTAATGTACACAGCTATGATTTAATAAAAAAAAAATAAATAAAAATATAGATCTTATTTGCTTACTCAAGGATTTCAGGCAGACTTGAATTTTTCCTCAAGTCTTCATCACATCTTTGTTAAACGATGTCAAACGAGTACAGAATTTCTTAATATTTTCCCCCAATCTAGCCTTTTGACACATCTCAATTTCTCTTTCCATAATGATTGGTTCTTCAATCAAGCCTGCAAGTTCTATTAATACCTTTAAGTCATTAATTCATTTAAAGTGATTAATTACTTTCTTACTATTTTTTGTTTTTCTTTTTGAGACAGTCTTGCTCTATTGCTCTAGTTGGAATGGACTGTACTCATCATAGCTCACTGCAACCTCAAAGTCCTGGGCTCAAGTGATCCTCCTGCCTCAGCTTCCTTAGCAGCTGGGACTACAGGCATGTGTTACAATGCCCTACTAATTTTTATATTTTTATAGAGATGGGGTTTCATTATTGCTTAGGCTGGTCTTGAACTCCTGGACACATAATTCCTTCTCCTACCTGGGCTTCCCAGAGTGCTAAGATTACAAGCATGAGACATTGTGCCTGGCCACTTTCTTATTATTTTCTTATCACTTTTTGTTCTTACTGTTAATGATATTCGTTATACTTTTATTAAATTTATAAAAAGAAAAAATAAAGAGTTACGATTTTAAATATTTAATAACTAAAGTTTGAAATTATAAGAAATCCACAAAATTATAAAACAATAATTTATTTTGAAAAGATTCATTGTAAGGGTCCTTTGAAGAATAAACTCAAATATATATTTAAATATAATTCAAATCACAAAACTATGGTCACTGCTAACTTTTCAGAAATGTATATTCAGTATATGATGAAATGTACCTAAAGGTACAACTGCTGGTATTTTTTGTGGGCTTCACTGTTAAATAATAGAGGGAACTGAATGATTTTTAAAGAGGATGGGTGGAAGAGGCTTTCAAAGTCATCTGTTCCAGCTCTCAGCATACAGGGCAGGAAACTGAGCTCCTTAATAAAGTATATGTAGTTTATTCAAAAAAAAGCATGCCCCAGATCCCAAGCTTTCTGACTTCCAGGCAAAGGCTCTCTCTTCTCACTCTACTGTGAAACTAAAGGAAATACGTGATAAGCAAACAATTAACAGAAAAGCATTTTTGCAGTTTTGCATACCTCCTTAAATACAACGGGTATGACCCACTCTTACCAAATACTCTGACAGACACTTTGGTACTATTGGAAACAGGTGTATACACCAAGTTCATTAACCACTGGGCTAACTTCTTAAAAAAAACTTTCATATAAGGGTCTTCTAAAAGAGCAGCCTATGAGTTCTCTGGCTTCAAGAGTAAATTTAAATAAACTCCAGTATCACTAGCTGTTGATGATAAACATGTTTATCAAATATTTCAGAAGTGTTAAAAGCACTGGACTACACATGATTTTGTCAAGCTATTTTTCGGCTTCCAGTATCCCTGTAACCATTCTTAGGCCCATTTGTTCCCTTTCGTGCAGGTTCTGGTGACTCAGGGCTTTTTTCTTCTCCATTCACTTAACATCATGCATCTGTTCTTTGCTTCTCCACATTTTATAAGCACTTTTAAAGCATTTGGTAGTCATACAGGCTCTACTCTGCTCTGTACCTAAATTTAAAATCCCTTGACTTCTCTGAATCCCAGCAGCCTATGCTTATCTATGTCCATATCCTGCTTCACAGCCTCTTGGCCTCCTATGTTCAAGCTCCTATATTCACTCATCTGTTCAGGAAATTTAATCCATCTTCTCTTTACTCTCCACCTTTACTCTTTACCCATGACTTAGCTCTTCACTTTAATTTTAAACTCTTTTCCTACAGCTTTTCTCCCTATCCCCTAAATATCTTCAAATATCTCCTACAATTTATCCTGCATTACTCCCTAATAGCCAAGGTATCTCTTGGATTTCCTTTATACCTACTATTCTTAAATGTGTATTAATCTCACTTTCTTCCTCCCATTTATTCTTCAATTTCATTGTAATCTGCTTCTATCTTTATAATTCTGCTAATATGGATCTAGAGAGAGAAATATCTTTTCATGTTATTTGGACTCTATGCTGGTCCTGAACTGCTGTCCCCTAACTTTTTATTACAACTCACCCGTGTTTGGCTGTTAGGAAAGTCTAATCTGTTAGTTTTCCTCCCGCTATAACCATCTCCTTCTCATTAACCTCTCTCATATTCCTCTGTTGATGTTCCCTAGCATAATGTCCTTGTACTTTTCCTCTTTCTATGTGGCCTCTTGCGTCTTTCAAGTACTTCCATGCTTTGAACTATAGAAAATATTATGATAAACTCTCATAAGCTTTAAAGTCATATATTTAGCTGCTTTCTTGACTCTCCCCCTCTCCCCCCACTGGATAACCCTTAGATTAGTGGTTAACATTGAAATGATCATCTTCTCAGAAAACCTGTTCATGCTCCAATATTGCTGTATCTCAGTGGGTACAGATAATCAGAAATGTGAGAATCACCTTACATGTACTCAAATACACTTTATGATTTCTCTGTGTTTTTCATGTAGTTGCCTTTCAGGTGGAGACTCTGAACTATGCACCCCTCTATTAGTTGGCATACAGCTTTAGAACAGAAGAATAGGAAAAGGAAAAAATATGCTTACTACATATTTGCTAATAGGAACAATGTAATCATCCTTCAGGTTTTTCATACAGAAAGCTTCCTAAGATTGTATTCAGATGCTCCTCCTTCATGAGCCCTGTATGTTCTCCTTTTCCAACCAGCCCACTGGGTTGTGATTGTGTTCTCAGCTGTCTGCTTCTCCCACAGGCCTGAAAGCTCTGTGAAGGCAGGAAGGGTTTCACCAGGGCATAGTGGAGAGCACAGGAGATGCTCAATAAATACCTGACGAGTGAATGATGTAAAATAGTTTTGCCTGGATCCCCTACAAGGAATATCAAAGGAACATTTTTCCACTTTCCTGAGCTAATATTTAGAAAATATTGCAACTGAACTTTTTTCATTTCATTCAACACAGACACAACTAGAGAAAGTGCAAGCCCATGGAGGTCTATGTTTGTGCTGATGGACGATGTCCATTTGCTGCCAGCCAGAAGCCAGATGATGATGACTTTAATCATTTTCAAACACTGTTTACATGTAAGTAATGCTGGAGATTTCATAACTTATGAAAAAGATATAAACATTTTAGTGTACTGAAAATGTTTATATCAAATTTCTCTAAATTTCTTTGAATGAAGACACACATGAATTATGTTGACAGCACACAGAGAAGAATCTATCTAATGATAAACTTCCACTTGTGGCCATGGACGGCAGGGAAGAGACCCAAAATTGCTTCATTGTCCACTTTATGACAGTAAGATAACACTGACAGCCTGAGGCAGCTCTGTAGAATTTCAACATACTGACCAAATTTTGATTAAGAATCATCAGTAAAGAAAAAGAAGTCAACCAGTGTTTACACAATGGGCTTGATATGTTATATTATTATATTACTCTTGGGTGAAATATAATATATGCTATTTTGTCAAATTTATTTTGTAGTGAGTCTACAAAAGAAATGGCTACCATGACCACTATTGTCAGTTTTTATTATAATTACTAAACCTGCTTTAATCCTCCTCCTACATCTTAAATACCTTAAGTATTAAGACAAGTTTTATCACTTAACAACTAGGTATAGATCATGTACTGTCATCTGGATCCATCTGGGGACAAAAGACATTTACAAATTTTGCACTTATCTACATTGTACCAACAGTGCAGAAGCCAACTGATATTAAGATTACTGAGAAGGAAAAACTATTCAAATTAAAAAGATCAGAGACGAGACAAATTTAATTTTAAAGAAGGGATACAGTTCTGATAAGTGAAGAGTAAAACAGAAGGCAGGGAAAGCAACACTAAGAATTGCAATTGGGAAATAATTTAATCCATAGTAGCAAATGCAAGGATAGATGTCAAGAAGTTAGTATTGGGACATGATGCTGTGGCCTGATAGTGAAGTGCCTGAACATGAGAGGAGGCCTTTTATCCTTCTTCCATTGCTGTCTCTCTTCCTCCTTCCACCTTCATTTTCCTTTCTCCCTTCCAGATTGGGAATTGATCTTAGGTTTCTGAATAGGGAGTAACATGACTGAAGTTGTCTGTGATAAAGTCAATCCAGCAGCTTTCTCTACCATGGACTTGAGAAATAAAAAATAAAAATAGGAAGCTACAGTCTAGTAGAGATGATAAAGACCTGACCTGCAGTGTGTGGCAGGTATGTAAAGGTTACATGTCAAATTTACTAGAAAAGAATGAGAATTCACAGTTTGGTGATTAATAGACAATAGGGATAGCAGAAAAAGACTGAAGGGTGAAAGAGGAGTCAGGAATGACTAAGATGCCAAGTCTTTAGAATTGATAACATGCCTCAAGTTAATTAAAAAAAAGGGGTGGGGGTGGGGATGAACAAGTTTCAATGGTCTTCAAGGAAAGCTTTGGCCTTGAACTTGAGAGGAAGGAGGTCCAACAACATAAAGAGGATGGAGCATCAACTTGGAAAATGTCCACCAGGCAAGAGAAAATGTATGATGAAGAATTAATAGGTCAAGGATTGGGAGTAAAAATTTGGGACACATCCACACAGAGATGATAATTCAAACTCAAAACATAAAACGATAGCATACTTATTTTTAGGGGGTTAGAGAGTTAATAGAGAAAGGAGTTGCATTAATGGTAAAAAAATCATTGAGGTTAAGGTTGAAAAAGCAGAGGAGATCAACAATGACAAGACGCCATTAGATATGCCAATTAAGAGGTTAAGAGCATTAATACAAAGAAAATACTAGGCCTAACAACTCAATATGAAAAAAACAAAATAATCTGATAAAATGGACAAAAGATCTGAACAGATATTTCTCAAAAGAAGACATACAAATGACCATCAGATATTTAAAAAATGCTCTAATCACTAATTATCAGAGAAATACAACTCTAAACCACAATGAAATGTCATTTCTCCCAAGTTAAAATAGCTTTTATCCAAAAGACAGGTAACAATGAATGCTGGTCAGGATGTGTAGTAAAGGGAGTCTCCTACACTGGTGCTTGGGATATAAATTAGCTCAGCCATTGTGGAGAACTGTTTACAGATTACTCAAAAAACTGAAACTAGAAATACCACATGATCCAGCCATTCTACTTCTAGGTACCTATTCAAAACAAAATAAATTAGTATATTGAAAGGATACCTGCATGTCCAGGTTTATTGCAGAACTGTTCATAATAGCAAAGATGTTGCATCAACCTAAGTGTCCATTGGTGGGTGAATGGATAAAGAAAATGTGATATATATAAATAAGGAATACTATTTGCTACTATTTGCCCATAAAAAACAATAAAACTTTGTCATTTACAGCAAGATAGATGGACCTGGATGACATTATGTTAAACGAAATAAGCCAGGTACAAAAAGTCAAATAGTGCATGTTCTCACTCATATGTGAAAGCTAAAAAAAAAAAAAAAAAAAAAAAAATGCATGGAGATAGAGACCTAAGTAATTGTTATCAGAAGCAGGGAAGGTTAGTGGGGATGGGGGGCAGGGATAAAGCAGGGATGGATAATGGGTCAAAAAGTATAGTTGGATAGAAGGAATAAGATCTAGTGTTTGGTAGCACAATAGGGTAACTATAGTTAGCAATTTATTGTATATTTCTTTCTTTCTTTTTGAGACAGAGCCTCAAGCTGTCACCCTGGATAGAGTACTGTGGCATCACAGCTCACAGCAACCTCCAATTCCTGGGCTCAAGCGAGTCTCTTGCCTCTGCCTCCCAAGTAGCTGGGACTACAGGCGCCCGCCACAAGGCCCGGCCATTTTTCGTTGCAGGCATCATTGTTGTTTGGGGGGTCCGGGCTGGATTCGAACCCACCAGCTCAGGTGTACATGCTGGGGTTTTAGCCTGTTGAGCCACAGGTGGTAAGCCATTATTGTATATTTCAACATAATTAAAAGCGTGGAATTAGAATGTTCCTGATACAAAGAAATGATAAATGCTTGAGATGATGGCTAACCCAAGTATCTGATTTGATCATTACACACTGCCTGTTGTATGCTTAGTTGTAAAGTATCAAATGTATCCCATAAATAAACATATATTTAGTATAATTAATTATTTCCCTTCATTCTTTATTATTTTCCCTCCTTCCCAATCTTCCTTTTTTTAATTCTTTCCTTTCTTTATTTAAGCAGATATTTATTGAGTATTCATTATAAGCCAGACACTGTTTTTGATTCTGGAAATATGGGAATAAAGATGCAAAATTCTTGCCCTCATTAAGATCTAATACTAAAAAGGAGAAGTACAGACCAATTTCGCTAATTAATATAGATACAAAAATTCTCAATAAAATCCTAGCCAATAGACTATAGCTTATCATTAAAAAGTCATACATCATTATCAAGTAGGTTTCACCCCAGGGATACAAGGCTGGTTTAACATATCCAAGTTCAGGCTCGGCACCCCTAGCTCAGTGGTTAGGGTTCTGGCCACATACACCAGGACTGGTGGGTTCCGTCCCAGCCCGAACCAGCTAAACAACAATGACAACAAAACAGAAAAATTGACAGGCTTTGTGGTAGGTACCTGTAGTCGCAGCTATTTGGGAGGCTGAGGCAAGTGAATCGATTAAGTCCAAGAGTTTGAGGTTGCTGTGAACGGTGACACCACAGCACTCTACCAAGGGTGACAGAGTGAGACTCTGTCTCAAAAAATAAAAATAAAAAAGCAAATAAATAACAAAACCCCAAACATACGCAAGTCCACCATATTAACAGAAGCAAAAACAAAGACCATATGATCTCTCAATAGATGCAGAAAAATCATTTGATAAAATTAAACATCATTTTTTAATTAGAACTCTAACGAATATAAGAATGGGTGGCACACTTCTTAAATTGATGAAAGTCATCTATGACAAACCCAGCTAATATTATACTGAATGGAGTAAAACTGAAAGCTTTTCCTCTCAAAACTGGAACAAGACAAGGTTGTCCCCTATCACCACTACTATTAAAAATAGTGTGGGAAGTTCTAGCCAATACAGTTAGGCAAGAGAAGGTAATAAAGGACATCCAAATGGGGGCAGAGGAAATTAAACTCACCCTCTTTGCTGATGATATAATCTTATACTTTGAGAACCCTAAAGACTTGACCACAGGACTCCTGGAAGTGATCAAAAACTACAGCAATGTTTCAGGATATAAAATCAATGTCCACAAATCAGTAGCCTTTGCATATGCCAGTAATAGCCAAGATGAGAAGCTAATCAAGGACAAATTCCCATCTAAGTAGCTCCAAAGAAAACGAAATACCTAGGAATATACCTAACAAAAGAGGTGAAGGACCACCACAAAGAAAACTATAAAACCTAAGAAAAGAAGTATCAGAAGATATTAACAAATTAAAGAACATACCATGCTCATGATTGGGAAAAAGCAACATTGTTAAAATGTCTATACTTTCTAAAGCAATCCCCATTAAAATACCAACATCATACTTTTAAGATCTGAAAAAAATAACTTCATTTTGTATAGAACCAGGAAAAAATCCATATAGCTAAGGCAATTCTTAGTAATAAAAAGAAGGCTGGGGGCATTAGCCTACCAGACTTTAGGCTATACTACAAGACCATAGTGGTCAAAACAGCATGGTACTGGCACAAAAATAGACATGAAAATCTGGAATCAAATAGAAAACCATGAGATGAAACTAAAATCTTACAGCCGCCTGATCTTTGATAAACTAAACAAGAACACTCATTGAGGGAAAGAATCCCCATTCAATAAATGGTGGTCAGAGAACTGGATAACCAGGTGTAAAAGGCTATAACTGGACCTGCACCTTTCTCCACTCACTAAAATTGATTCAAGATGGATAAAAAAATCTCAATCTAAGGCACAAATCAATAAAAATCTTTGAAGAAAGTGTGGAGAAAACACTTGAAGCTATTGGCCTTGGGAAAGACTATGAAGAAGACCCAGTGGCAATTGCAACAACAACAACAAAAATAAACAAATTGGATGTAATTAAACCGAATAGTTCCTGTACAGCTATGGAGACCACAACCAAAGCAAAAGACAACCATCAGAATGGGAAAAGATATTTGCATATTATAAACTGGACAAAAGCTTAATAACTAGAATCTACAGAGAACTCAAATTAAGCAGCAATAATAACAATACAGCCAATAAACCTTGTATCAGTGGGCAAGGTGAGATGAAGAGAACCGTCTATAAAGACGACAGACGAATGGCTAACAAGCATATGAAAAAATGCTCATCCTCCCTAATTATCAGGAAACACAAATCAAAACTACCCTGCGATATCACCTAACCCTAGTGAGAATGGCCCACATAAAAAAGTCTTAAAGCTGCGGATGCTGGCATGGTTGTGGAGAGAAGGGAACACTTTTATACTGCTGGTGGGACTGCAAACTAATACAACCCTTTTGGAAGGAAGTATGGAGAATCCTCAAAGAACTCAAACTAGACCTCCCATTTGATTCGGCAATCCCATTAGTGGGCAACTACTGAGAAGAAAAAAAAAATCATTTTATCATAAGGACATTTATACTAGACTGTTCATTGCAGCTCAATTAATAATTGCCAAATTGTGGAAATAACCTAAATGCCCACCAAACTAGGAATGGATTAATAAACTGTGGTATATGTATACTATGGAATACTATATAGCCACTAAAAAGGATGGTGACTTTACATCATTTGTATTAATTTGAATTGAGTTGAAATACATTCTTCTTAGTAAAGCATCACAAAAATGGAGAAGCAAGAATCCAATGTATTGAGTTCTAATATGAGGACAATTGATGCTAGTACATGGTGGGGTGGAATAGGGGTGGGGAAAGAGGAAGGGAGGAAGGGAGGGGAGTGTGGGGAAACAGTGTGTAACATGCCTCTTGGGGGCAGGACACTATTTTTTTTTTTTCTTCAGGTTTTGGCAGGGGCTGGGTTTGAACCCGCCACCTCCAGCATATGGGGTCGGTGTCCTACTCCTTTGAGCCACAGGTGCCGCCCATGGGCAGGACATTATTAATAGAGGGACTTCACCCAGCAAACACAAGCTGTGTAACCTGGCTCATTGTACCCTCAACGATTTCCCAATAATAATAAAAAAAAATCCAATATGTAAATCAGTAGAGAGACATATTAAACATAATAAATAAGTAAAGACAGTGATAAATGGTAAGGTAAGAAAGAAAGCAGATGGGGGGACAGAGAGAGTCCAGGTGGGGAGGTACTGCAATTTTGGATAGGGCAAACACCTGTGGGGGTGAGGGGACAAGTCATGTAGATATTGGTAGTACACACAGGGCTCTGTAGAGTGGGTGTTGATGTGTTCCAGGAAGAGGTAGCAACAGTGTTCTCCCACTGGAGATGAGGTCAGAAGGGTATGGGGGAAAAAGAGAATAGAGAGTTACTGATTGTGAGGATTATTAGGTCATTTTAACAACTTGGACTTCTACTGTGAGATAGGAAGTCATTAGGTATTTCTTTTTTTTCCTAATAGATCCTCTGGTTCTCAGATAAAAGATGGAAGCTGTAAGGTTGGTGAGAGGCGTTGGATTCTGGAGGATTTGCTAATGCAGTATGAATGCAAGAGCGTAGTCAAAGACGACAGTCAAGTTGTTGGCCTGAGCAATTGAAAAAAAAAAAAAAAAAGCTGCCATTTACTGAGGTACAGATGGCTACTGAAGGAGCAGGCCTGGTGGAAGAACAGGAGCTTAGGTGGGATAGCTATGACATGACGCAGAGAAGACTGCTGGGTACATGAACCTGGGGTTGAGGGGAGGAGTCATGGCTGGAGACAGAAACTGAGACTGACCAATGTATATACAGATTACTGGATGGAAAATCATTCATTCATTCAACATTGAGTACCTATAGCATGCTATCAAAGTAACTAGCAAAAGTAAGAAAATCTTTCTAACTGAGAAGGACACAACAGATAATATTTATTTAATTATTTATTCAACAAATACACAATCACCTAAAGACCAAGTTAGGTAAGTTTAGAGGTCTAGAGACAAAAAACTAGGTTTGAATTCTAGCTCTGCTAGTTAGTGCTGATGGTATTGGGCAATACAAACTAAAGAAACTTCTAAACTTATTAACTTTTAATGTTTATTTATTTGGAAAAATATATGCTCATGTATAGGTAAAATCAATATTCATAAAATGTTCATTATTACCCAAGGCTATTTTCTAACTCAATGCCATCCCCATCAACATATCCTATTTAACAGACTAAGAAAAGAAATTCTATACTTCATTTCATTTTTTTTTAAATTTTCTCCCCACCCCTTGTATTAGCTCATCTACTGTCTTCATATCAGAATTGAGTACACTGAATCCTTGCTTCTCCATTCTTGTGATGCTTTACTAAGAAGAATGTGTTCCACCTCCATCCAGGTTAATACAAAAGATGTAAAGTCTCTATCTTTTTAATGGATGAATAGTATTCCATAGTGTACATATACCCACAGCTTTTCATCCATTCCTGGGTTGGTGGGTATTTGGCTGTTTCCACATTTTGGCCATTGTAAGCACAAGGCTATTTATCACAGCTCACTTTATGTGTATTCATTTATTTAACTTATGCAATGACTCTATGATGTAGCTACTATTCTCCTTATTTTATAGATTGAAGACAAAACTAGACAGGTGAAGTTTAGTGTGATAATTAGGAAAATGGACTGTGGAATCCGGGGCCAGAAGGAGCAGGTGAAAATCTAAACTCTCACACCACTGGCTTTGTCAGCCTGGAGGGGTGACTTGACTTTTCTGTGTCAACGTTTCTTGCCAATTAAATGAGAGCAGCAGTGTTGTTGAGAGGATGAAGGTCTGTGCAACAATGTGGATCGAGCATTTGGCACAGTATCTAGCATATAAGAACTCAATATTTTCTAATTTTACCAATTCATTGTTTGTCTTGTTCAAAGATGACACAATTTTTAAAGTAACAATGACCTTCCAGCCTGAGCATGAGTGAGACCCCCTCTCTAAAGATAGTTGAGGGTTATGGCAGGCTCCTGTACGCCCAGGTACTGGGGAGGCTGAGGTGAGAGAATCACTCGAGCCCAAGAGTTTGAGGTTGCTGTGAGCTGCGGCTCCACTGAGTGAGACCCTGTCTCAAAAACAAAGAAACAAACACCAATGACCTGCAACATTTTTTTTTAATCAAGGTGCTAAAACATGTTATTTGAATGTTTACCTGACTTTCAGGAAAAGGGTAAAATATTGGAAATAGTATGAGGTTCAGACTAGAAATTATCTAAAGCAGTATTAAGCATCTTGAAATGAGAATAAGGATTCTCTAACTAGTCCCTTAGTCAATACATAGTTGAGGTGGTGATCTACACTAATATAGTTATTCAGTGCATCTAATAAAGTAGTCCTTGATCTTACGGTTTTTATTATCTGGGTTCTAGAACATGGTTGAGTATTAAGATACTGAGATCAACAGATAAAAATAACAATTCTTAACCATCGATTTTGCTATAGTTTCTAGACAACAGAAAACCAAATAGGGCAAAGGCTATAAAACCCACCTATCCGAAGAGACTTCAGTATCTTATTTCCTGAGGGTAAGGCTTTAATAAAGTTACAGCTTTCTTTTGATGGCATTTGTGTCTGTCCTCATTCTAGTATGCCCTCAGAAGGCTGCCAGATCTTAACCTGAACAACAAAAGGGCCACTTATTGAAACAGTTATAACAGGAGAGGAAAGCAAGGTGATGGGATTTGAAGTGTTGCAGGCCCCTGAGTCGCTGCCTACTTGGCGAGGACATGTAGAGAACGTCATTCTCAACTCGTAGGACAGTAAAGCTACGTTGATCAAACAGCTTTGAAATGTGAAAGCTATTCATAAATATTTTTTAAAATCTTCAGACTTCCTTGGGAATCCTAATTCAGAAATAGGAATCTGCCATGAATAATTTTCAATTATTTTACTTGTAGGTTTTATTTCCCAGTGGTATAATTTTTAAGATGCTCTTTTGCTGGATGTTTTCTATCCCATTATCTATTCACAGGTGCCATAAACATTTTGAGACAGAAACAAAATGTGGTGAATAACTGGCATTCCCTAAAACCCTGGGGACTAACAGATAATATAAACTTTTATTTTGAAATATATTTCTTAGCTTTTCAGATACCTATTTTAAATGTTCATCAAACACACACAAAAAAGTAGCTTTATCAACACAATGCTAGGAAAAAAATAAGCAGCATAGATTACGATTTGTAGAATTTTTAGGAATCAGACAAATGCACGAGAATAAATCACTTAGAGAATTAGTTGTGTTCCAGGCTTCATTAGTTCTAATTATCCCCCAAATATGCTCAGCAGAATGCACTTGGGTCAGCTGGGACTCACACACAATAGAGGAGGCAACTTATAAACTCCTCAAAGCACAGAAAGAGTTCATAAAACAACGGCTCCTGCATTCAGGTTCATGTGATAATACTTCTTATTGCATAAGCCACCAGATGAAACAGATGGGACAGCTCTTCCCGTAAGAATGTTTCTTTTGTAAACACACTGGACTTCTCTATTTTCCATTCAAGACACAAACTGCAAGAAACCCAAATTGGAGGCAGGCTGTCTTTGTGTTTTATTGCCTAGATGTCACAGCAGTCGTAAATGAGGCAGTAATGAAATATCCTCACAGAGAAGGAAAAAACTTAGTAAATAAAGACATGTGTCTACACTTAACGAGATTTGAGGTTTCAAAGTAAATAACACAAAAGTTAATACATGTGTTACTTTAAACCATTTGTAGCTACATAAAGAAATTTATAATGCATTTTATTAATTATTTAATACTGGCTACCTTTTCCTACTTAATCCCCATTGTCTTTTCCCCGCCGTGTATTCATTTCCTATTGGAAACCTCCTTGCTCTAATTTACAGAGCACCCTCAGAAACTGAACATTGAGTTTTAGACACTGCACCTGAAGAAAATAATGGAGCAGAATGGGTCTTAACAGGTGAGGCTACTTCAGTTTAATAAAAAAGTTTCATGTTGACTTCAACTTTTGATTCTTATTCAAAATAACAACACTTTACTCATTATTATAGGTCAAATAATGGAAAAAATACCTAAAAAAATAAATGTATAATGAGTTGGATAAATACAAAAGTCATGTACTTGGGAATGTAGTAACATGTTTAAACAAAATATTTGTTGGCACACAGCATTTGTCAACAGGGTCACAGAGGTACCCAAAAGCTAACACGACTGTGTTTCATTTAACAAAGGCCTCTCTATATTCACTAATTTGTTCTTGGAGTAATGAATTCTAGGCATCATACTTGAAAACTGGGCCTAGAAAAGTGAAACAGGCGCTTAGAATAGGCTACAGGTGAAATGCTGGAGTGTATGTTCAATTTGATATCTCCAATACTGAATTTACAGAGCATTATTTCTGCTTAAGAGAAAAAATATGTATTAACTCTGCCCCCCAAAGCCCAACGTCCCAACAAACAAAAATCTATCTGGGAATACTGCTATGCTAACATATTAATACAGAGTTAACACTTTGCATGAAATATCTTATTTTATAACAATGAAATTGCTTTCTCTTTTACCTGTGATTTTTTTGAGGTGAAATTTAAGTTTTTGTGTGAGTAGTACTATTATACCTATCTTGAGCGTCTCGCTTGTACTGTATCACATCATACCTTTGTTTAATTCTTAATAAACTGTTCATTTGTTAAAAAAAAAAGAGAGAAAATATGGAAGGAAAGAAAAAATAGGGAGCAAAAGGTGAAAGTTTCACCGGGAAAGATTTGGGTTCAATAATAGGAAGAGCTATCTAACGATTCAATTAGAACTGTTTGTAAGTACACTAGCTGTTTGAGGAAGCAGTAAGTTCTCATCATTGAAGGCAGAAGCAGCTGCTGAATGACCACCACTGGTGATGGCATCAAGGAGACTGAGGTAGCAGTGGGAGGGCTTCCTGGTACTCTTCTCTAGAGTTTTTCTTCCTGTGATATCTAGTGTCTGATTTATGAGACAGAATTAGTTTCTTTCGTCTGATACTAACTGCATGATACATTTTAATAAAATATTCACTGTAAGATTTGTTTGATTTTTATATGCAATGAAATGCAACTTGTTAAGCATTAGTACTAGTTAGTAATTGTAAGTAGGATTCTATAATTAAAATACAGTGTTTATAACATAACCACATGTATTACAGAACAAAAAATGTACAACTTACATTGTAGTATCTATGCCAAAGAAGAATAAAAACCACTAGCACTCACCCAGCTTTCCTGGAAATGACTACATTTAATTTCACGAGTAAAGGAAGTTTTCAGTCTATCTTGAACAGAAAGATACACAATATTGTGTCTTGTATAGCTCATTGATATGACAAAGTAAACCTACTCTATGGGTAAACCTTTTGTAAGAGACCAGTATATAGATACTTCGCCTGTTATTGTTGTAGTGATTGTTTCCCTTCATCCTTTTTATTAAACTAAATTTTGTTAATCTTAACAGGTTTTACAACAAAGTGGTTCTTTACATGAATTAGTCCAATCTGATATTCAATAAATAATTATGTATCTTTCCTAAATGTTTCTCCCTATGTGATAGGGAGATAGAGCAATACATTATTCTCATACATTAAAACATGAAAAGTATCTCAATATTTACTTAATTAAAAGCATCCTGTAAAGAATCTGTTTTTTAAAACTCATTAATCATTTTCTCTATGTAAAGCTAAGCCTTTAGGTTTCCTTTAAGAGTAACGCTTATTTGTATGCTAGTAGCAGTTGCTACAGTGTATCTGGAATATCTGGGTATAAATAGACACACATACATATATCTCCGCAATATACAGCTTAGATAGATATTGCTAAGGTAGTGCTAAGAACAGGCCATCAGATCAGTCTCTGCAATTATTTGTGTGACCTTTGGTAAGACACCTAACCTTTCTAAACCTTAGTCTCTTCACTTGTAAATGGGAGCTACTATTACTGGTGAAGATTAAATGAGATTAAATACTCATTAAGTATTGGCCCCCCCTTCCTTATCAGTCATCTCTATCAACTCATAGAATTATTATATCATAAGTATCAAATGAATGAGTGTGTATCAGTCTCTTGTGAATGGAAAAGATTGTTGCAAAGGTACAGCATTACCTCATTTAATGGGCAGTTTATTCCACTTCATTATATTATGGTTAAAGGTGTTCATTATTGTTTTGAAAGAGCCACGTGGGTATATGTATCATAATATGATACATTTCTATAGACAAATTAACAATTTATTTATTTTTGAGACAGAGCCTCAAGCTGTCGCCCTGGGTAGAGTGCTGTGGCATCACAGCTCACAGCAACCTCCAACTCCTGGGCTTAAGTGATTCTTTTGCCTCAGCCTCCCAAGTAGCTGGGACTACAGGCACCTGCCACAACGCCTGGCTATTTTTTGATTGCAGTTGTCATTGTTGTTTAGCAGGCCCAGGCTGGATCTGAACCCACCAGTTCTGGTGTATATGGCTGGCGCCTTAGCTGCTTGAGCTACAGGCACCAAGCCCAAATTAAAAATGTAAAACAAAAGCTCAAGTTTGAAAATACTTAGAGGAAACAATCATTAATGATAATTATTACATAAATCATATTGGAATAATCTACCAAATTTTAGAGCAATGATACAATCATTTATTTGGAACAGGCTAGGCCTGTGTAAGCTGTGGGTGAACAAGGACTTCTACTATACAGGTAAGAAAGGACTTACTTTCCCTCAAAATTGCACCAGCCTATTTTTTTGCTAAATAATTATTCTCAATTATTCATTACCTAGTTTATAAGCTGAAGTTCAAATATATACTCTTGAGTGGCTGTGAAGTGTATCTTTCCTAGTTTCTTATTTGAGGGTACTGCAGTATTCAAGGGTAAAACATTGTAAATCATACAAATGTTGAAATAAAAAAGTGTTATTTGATATTGTTCTAATTTTTCTTTTTAAAGATACAGATATTGAAACTATCACAGCTCATCATTTCATTCTGACACGAGTTTAAAAGGTTAAGTTACACTCTGAAGAAAGGTAATCTGGTTGCCTTTCACAGCAGCCTGCAAGCTCTGCAATCTGCATAGAGAGGGGCATTTGTCATCATTAGCTGAGCTGTGACAGCTGGCACCCAGGGTGTCCCAGAATCAAGAAGTGGCACAGATACTCTTGGTTTAGGTTGCCATTAAGTAGAGTAGGTTTCTTGAAGATCAAGTATATTTTATGAAAAGCTTTGTGATGTAACTAACAGCAGTGAACATATTTGAATTTTCCAGAACATGGATAATACAATGATAGCACATAATTAGCAGGTTGCCTCTAGACAACAAGATGCCACATCACACTATGAATAAACATCTACTGCCTGCCACTTAGAGAGGCAGAATTAGAATTGTTTTCAGCAACCAAACAGCTCCAGCTCCAGAGAAGTGCTTCCCCCCCCATATTTTAATTTTGATAATTTGGTTGTAAACAATACATAAGTTCCCAGGAATAAGCTCAACTGCACACAACCAACAAAGCACCCAACTTTTTGATAACAGAAATATGAAGATTTAAAATTTTTCCACAGACGCAGTCTTCCAACTGGCTGAAGTGTACATAATTGCTAACAAGTATTTAAAAATATTCCCTGGGAAAAGTTTAAAATCAGAAGCTTTTTATCAAACAAGTGCCACTAACTATGGGTCAGAAATAGTCCTAGTTAATAAGAAAAGAATTTTTAAACCTTAAAATTTTATAAATTTTTTATATATTGTTAATATAAAACTATGTAAATCAAAAGAAAGTTTAAATTAAGAAATAGGTTGATCAGACCTTTGAAAATTTAGAATGCTACCATCTCTCCAAAGTCATCAATGTTTCTAAATGTAATCAATAACACTAGGTTTTATATTATTATGTAAACTAGTTTTCCACAAATAAAACTAATTTTTTGTGTTAATGTAAAATCTATGCAAATACATGCAGTCATTTATCAGGAAAGCTGACAAGCATTCCATATTGGAGGGGGAAATGAAACTGCCTCAAGAATAGAGGCAATTAATTATTTCTGTATTTTTTCTTCTTCTGTCTTGAGGCACAAAAGTTATCCATCCAGTTAAAACAGCAAATGAAATAAAGAGTTTTTTTTTTTTTATTTAAACACATATGGCTTTTGCCTGCAATACTGATCACCACAAGGTCTACAGATGCCCGTGGCTAAATTGTACACTGGCAGACGCACACAGGGGAAAACTGTGCTAATGCAGCGTGGAGAGCAAAACAAATGAAGAACGGAATTTGCTAGTAAAAAAACAAAAGCAAAAAATCCAAAATACCTCACTTTTCCCCCTGATGAATTATACATTTTGTGTATCAAATATAGGTAAAGGTTGCAAAAAATTCAATCTTGTTCTGCTACAAAAAAGTAGAAAATGATTTTAAATTAGTGGTGTTTTTACGTATATGCATACATATTAATGTAGATGAATATTTAAGCAATATCTTTTTCTTTCTCTGGACAGAATAGCTAGCATTAAACTTCTCAATTTCACAATTAAAATTTTATTGACATTCAAAACTGCCATAATATATGTGACTGAATACATACTGCTGGAATTTCCAGGCGTTATTTTTAAATCCACTTAGGTGTAATCGCTTTAGGTATTAACACAAAATGTTAAGCGTTATTATGGAAAAACCTTGCAAATGTGATATTACTTTTTGGTGGCAACAAGAATCCAATATTTAGTAGTTGTTTCCTTTTAACAGGTTAACAGAAAAGATGTGTAGAGGCCAATTCAATCTTTTACTATCTTAAACACTGGGGTTGTATGTGTGTGTGTGTGTGTGTGTGTGTACACAGCTTGCATGCATGGCTATTTTGTAAACCATAAACAGAGTATATTTCCTAAAGATGGTTTAAGATTGTTAAGAAAGCAATAACTTCTTCCTTAATGGGCCTGTAAGCATGCATAACATTAAAATTTCTATTGTAATTGCCAAATAAAAATATAAAACAGAAAGCATTTAAATAATTTGTATATCTTAGGGGAAGAAATAAAAGACTAGCTGTATTATTCCAAGTTGTAAAAAGGCAAAATACTTGAAAGAGCATCTTTATCCATGGAAATGTCTGCACTCCTAAAATTGAATAATACATTATTTAGAGTATTTGGAACCATCTATATTTAAAGGACAATGTATTTTTATACAAAATTAGGATTAAAAGTATTTGTTCCAAGATTATACATATATTAATTCATATTAGCTCTAATAAATTCCTTAGCTTCATCTCTACCACTTAAAAGGAGGATTAATTTGCTGAAAATGTAAAATATATATAAATACTGAGAAATGTGAGAAATATAGAGATTTCTTTCTCTAGTGCTATAGTAACATTACAAATATGCTTGAAATGCTAATTTATATAAAGACCTTCAGTTCCTTATTACGCATTTTAATGTACAAACTGTAAACTACATTTATAAATCTAATATATATACACCATTGATGTTGGCGTAACATGTCCTAGTAGTTCCTTTGAAAAATTATTTTTTATCAAGTACTAATTAGTCACATATATTAAAATTAAACATTTAAGGCAGAAAATTATAAACATATTGTTTATATAACTGAAATATTATTTTAGACTTTGCCTCTGAATTGGTGCTTTCTTATTAAAACTTGTCTTAAATTGGAAGCATGATAAAATTATAACTTGTAGGGGTCATAAATAATGGTGTTTACCATCTAAAGAGCTTTAGATGTACAGCTAGAACATCTAAGTTTTAGTTGTACAAATAGGGACGGGACGTGAGGAAAACTTTCTGTGGCAAAGGTAATGTTCTGCATCTGTACTAGAGGTGATATGATTGTACACCTTTGTCAGAATTCATTGAATGGAATATTTACTTGGAAAATCATAGAATGGAATAGTAGGGTATACAAATTATATATCAATAAACCTAACTTTTAAAAGGTAGATTTTGCATAAAAATAAAGCAATACTTTTATTTCACTAGGTTCCCAACTTTCTATTAGAAACACTGTTATCTTACAAAATAGACTATTCATACTTCTAATATACATATTTAGATAAAATGGGTAAGTATATAGATTTAAAAGTATTTACTCATTAGTACTATTTTTGACATATTTTAGATAAATCATTATGTGAAAAATTGTGCTTTCAAGAAACAGTACATATTGGTATACTAAAATGTATGATTAGAATAGTGAAAATAATTGTGTGTAGCCAGAAATGAAACATTATATAGGTGCTCTATTCTCAGATAATATTTATAATCTTTATACTTATTTGTAAAGATATAAAGGAAATTCCAATTTATAAATGAATTTCTTTTTTTAATGACCATTTATTTTATTGCATATAATCTACATGATAAGAGGTAATTGTTTTCTACTTGATATAATTATCTTTTTAAATTATCACTCCAGTTACTGGTCATTAAAAAAAATAAATCCTAGTGTAGAAGAATTACTTTATTCATTAAAAAATAAGATCTAAAACTATAAATTAGAAATAAGAAAGGTTATTTTAGACAAGCAATCACTGGAAGTTGATTATCTCCATACCATATTCTAGTCTCAAGGTCATGTTGAATATTTTCAGTGGCTTAATCACACATAGTATGAAACAGTAATGAGAGTAATGCAGTCCTGGATGACTCACTACAGATGGACAGATTAACAAACACTAATCAAATCTGATTCTACCGTTCTCTCTAACAGCAATAAAAATGTAGTATATTAAGAATACTAAAAAAGTAGTCATATATGCAAATGTTTATAAATACACATTACTCATGAGTTAAGGAATACCTGATATACACGCCATACTCAGAAAGATCACACAAGTCCATTTATCCTTTGAATATTCCTGTAATACCCAGATAAAAAACATAAGCTGAAATCTAACAAAACAATTTCAGTTTCACCAAGTAGAAGGGTAACGGTGCCTTTCTGAAGGGTTCATAATGAACTAGAATATTGGAATCCACATTTCCTCTATAATATTCAAATAAATGAATGGCTAACCCCATTGTCCTTATATGTGTGGAAAAGGTTAGAGATCATAATCTATGCTGAGTAATAAAAAATTCTTTAGTTTGATAACCTCTCAATTTTTTTTCCAGTTTACAGATGCAACTTCTGTGTGCATATGCAAATGAAGTGAGGAAATACAGACAATTATGTAAATAAGACAGTCTTTAATTTCTTTTTCTATTAAAAGAAAGGTTTTGGTCAGAGTTATCTAGAATTATTTCAAGTCTGCAAATCATGCAGCAGCGGTAATTTTTGTAAGGTGTACTTCAAACTTTCACCTTTAATCTCAAAGTTACTTTTCTTTTCAAAACCTATTAATACCAGTGTCAACTTTACTAGGCAACACTGTAAGAAAAAAAAAAAACGCTCATATAACTGTGACTATATGATTATATGCTAGGCAGGTGAGGAGAAAGACTGAGGCAAGGGCCTTGATCATTCAAGTGAAGAATCATTTTTAAAACATTAACTATAATTCTCAGGATGCTCTTGTTGAAGAAATGAAACAAGGTCCAAATTATGCCGTGACCTCAATCTTCTGCTTGACTTCGATTACACCTGATATTAAAATATGCAATAATTATTTGAAGAAATCACTGAAATTTTGAGGCCTTCTAGCTTTTGTTTCAAGTATTCGTATACCAAGTGTCACAACAGGAAGAAAGGTATAGATGCCATCAAATTAGATTACCAGAAAAACTCCCAGTATTTTACTTTATTTAATGTGACACACAAAGAAAACCCTGCACAAATATCTGTCTTTAATTTCTCTAGTGTAAAAAAGGAAATATATTGTGTCTGGCAGAATGAAACAGTTGAAATAGCCTGGGTACATTTAAAAAAAAAGGGGGGGGTGGGTGGAAGAAATCAGATGTGTACAATGAGCCTTCAAAGCCACTCCAGCAGTAGGGATAAATAATGTAATAAACTCAACTTCATATTCTTTTCATCTCCCCAGTGTAATAAGCACATATTAAAAAAATAAAACTTTAAATTCATGAATACTTGTGAATAGACTATAAGGTAGCAAATTATGAAAAAGCACTAAACAATGTCTATGTGAGCACTTAAACATGTGCGTGCCTGTCCTCTCACAGATACCTTTTTCCAGATGAAAGGTTACAATTGCTGAAATTTGTGAACATGCAATTCAAATTTAAATTAGCATTTTTAAAAACAAAGAAACCAAGCATTCCTACATTTCTCAAGATAATAGAGGTTTGCTTTAAACTCAAGGAGACTGTTTACCCACTACTTTATGTATCTCACTTGAGTTACCAGATCTACACAAGGGGAAATAAGTTATTTAGGAAATAGTACTTCAGGAAAAGCCATTTTGCCATTGCTATTTGGAATCCGTCACATGTTAAAGATCATAATATTTAATTATTTTATATTCTTTAACACTACTAACATTTATGATAATGGGGTGCTTGTGTCTTTATTGGATTTTTTTCCTCAAAGAAATGGTACATTTTAAATCAAGGATGCCTGATAAACTAAGTAAATGAAATGTAAAAATCAGACATTAAAAACCCAAATACCATTCCAATGTAAGCCATTTAATACCATTTAATACCAAATAATTTAATATCATTCAAATTATTAAATCATGAGATTCCTTGGGTATTTCTTCCCTTCAATTAGGCTAGCTTTCTTCAATTATCATTCTATTATGAGTTCATGTCAAGGATGCCTGCATGCACAACTGAAAACAATTACGCATTTATATCCTAAAGCATGGGATACACACAGGGCTTTTATTCTAATATTAACAACTAAGATTATATTTATTGTAAATATATTTATGACCATGAGAGTTACAAATTCTTCTCATAAATAAATATGACTTTCAAGTAATCTCTATGTATTGCATAATCTCTTGAAATTACTAGTTTAACAGGCCAATGATTATTTCACTAACGTTTACTAAAAAAGTTAAGTTACTCTCACAAAACAAATGTATCTCGAAACCTAGACTACAATCTGCCGAATTACACAAAAATATACTATTGTTTGTAATTCCCCTTCAGAGGTCATTTCAATTAAAATTAAAGGATGGAAAACATACTCCTCAGAATAGTTTAATTTTCCCTTCAACAGTGAAGGGTGTCTAAGATCACTCAGAGGATTCAGCTACAGAAGGCAATTCACTTCACGTGTTCAGTGTAATAGACAATCACTGTGTTGCAGCAACAAGCGGCACTTGCACTAGAGTATTATTCCAGGACGCCCGGTTCACCCGCGGTGATCACACTGGACGGGAGAATCCTATGTTATGCAAATCACCGTCAGCTCTGGGTGTGCGGGGCGCTCAAGGAGGCAGCTCAGAAAACACAGTCTTGGTGTCCCTGAAATCAAATGACTTCACGTCCCTGAAACACTCTAGGACTAACGAGTTTCTTCGTCTTTTTCTCACCATCCATTTTTCTTTCTCAAAGTGCAAATCGTTAGTGAAAAGGCCCTGGTTGCACCAATTAGTTTGCACAAAGTGTTTCGGTGTTTAGCTTCGCTTTAACCCAATTAAGCCACACTGGGAGCCCCGAAGATGCGCCACCTGCGCGCCTGGCTCCAGCGAGGCCCGGCGGGCGCCCCTATTGGGCCTGCGTCCTTCCCCCTTCGACCCGACCCCACGGCCGTTCGGTCCCTGTGTGCCCTGCTGTCTCACATCCTCCACTACGGGGGATGTTCGCAGGTGGCCCAGGAAGGAAAGGGGTGAGGTCTTGGGCACCTCTGGCCTGAATTCAAGGGAGAGCGCGCTGGCCTCAGGCGCCGCGGTGGAGGCCAAGAAGCGCCTGGCTCTGCTGCCAGCGCAGTTCGGCCAGGCGGTGGGCAGGGCTGAGGGGCGCGGGGCAGAGCGTGGCCTGCAACGATCGGGGGCGAGCCAGGGCACCAGTAAGGTTTTAAATTATCCGCACCCAGAAATAAAGCTTTGGGGACCGTAGTCGACAGAGACAAGCAAGAGGGCCGGAGAGTGCCAAGCAACCGGAGAGAGGCGGCAGCGCGAGGTCTGGGGCACCCGCCCTGGGGAGGGGGGGGGCGGAGGTGGCCTTTCCCCAGGGATCCCTGCACATCTCCGTTGTGGCCGCAGGTTCTCGGGCTCTCATTTGCCTTCTCTTCCAACTGCCAAAAGGTAGCAGTGCGTTCACCCGCGACGCCAGCAGAGTGGGGAGGGGCTTTTCGGGTACTTCCAGTCCCGAGCCTAAGAGAATTGTGGGTTCTTGGGGAACAGTAGGTGGGTGCCATGAGCCCCAAACATAATGTACTGTCTTAAGCTTGCAATCTTACCACTTTTGGGTAACAAAGTAATAGGTGGTCTGTATCTGCGCCATAATCCAAGGCTTGAGTAAAAAGTGGGAGCCTTGAATAAGAGCTTGTTAAAAGTGGCTCTAATGAGTTACTCGGAAATATTCTTAATTTGAAGGAGAGGGCACTTAATTTAAAGTTAGGCAGTTAAAAGTCCGCCTAGGTCTAAAAACCACTCTGTATCTCTTGAGTAGTAGTATTTTTTTAGTTTCTTGTACTTTGAGAGCACAACTGGTACCCACCAGAAAAAAGGAAAGTTGTACGTAAACCCATTTGCCCTTCCTGTTTCAAGGTTCCAAAATTCAGAATTTTTTTCCAAAATGATGTTTAAATCCAAAAAACCTGGATATCTGTAAATTAATTTTCTTTGACAATAACCATTTTCTCAGTCAAATCACAGAAGTCTACTGTTAGGTCACCACTAAGGACACTTAAGACAGGAGATATATCCTTAATTATTCATCTATAAACAGGTCAGAAACCTCAAATCTTCACATTTGCAGGACAGTTATCTGTAAGTAGGTCTGACCCACTATCATCTCACTTTTTTCTGTATGACAACAGAGCTCATATTATGAAATCACACTAAAATAATCTCTCTAATCCTAGAGATAATTTATTTTTCAACTGCTCTTAGAAGTGCATCTACAGCTTAGTGTCCTGCTGGTAATGCTGGATAGGTCTACCAAAATGCAAAGAGGTGAGTGGAGGGATGTACTGAACATTCTAAAAATATTCTAAATTAAACTGGGGTAGGCAACATTTAACACATTCAGCAATAATTTTCAGATTTCCTTTCAACAAGTGCAAATAAGGAAAAAACACAGGTTTAAAAAAAGGCACAGTACCTGCAAAAAACGTTAAAAAAAAACAACATTTTAACATAGAAACATCCGGAATGAGAAAATTACACAGGTATTTCTAAAGCCAACTTCCATATGCCAGTAGTCTATGCCTGTAAGAGTAAACTTTTAACCTGCATTTAAAAAGACCCCAAGGATTAACGGACATTAATTATCTTACTATAAATGCAAGTTAGTTACTTTGCTTTAGAAAACCCCATCTAGTTCACCAATTGATGGATGGCCATTAATACACCTGTATTTGCATTTCAGCGGTAAAAGACAAGCAGGGTTTTCAGCACAGAAGAGAGCCGCTTTGCCAAGTCTTTTCAAAATGTCAATATGCTTCAAGTAATAGCAAAGCTGAGAGATTCCTCTTGATTTCCCAACTGTCTAGGTGGCCTGGGTAGTTTTCTGCCGGCAGCAGCCTCCTACCTTTAGTTTGTGTGCCTATATCCATGAGGGGGGATTAATTAGCCGGGCTGGAGCTGAAGGAGGCTGTCGTGACGAGCCCAGTGGCGATTGGCCGCCCGCCTGCCTGGCCCTGCCTTTATAATTTCCACACGAGTGCATCTGGGCTCTTAGACAAACCCACAGCAGCTTCTTCTGACATATACACACGCAGCACACTTTTCCTCCGTCTGATTAACAGTCCTGCACACACCATGATTACGGGAAAGCATAAATAAATACGGAAGGGGGTGATTATTTTGACTACTGGAAGAGCTTGCCTGGGTCTCGGCGCAACTTTTGCTTTTGTTACGGAGAAGGTGATCCCTCCATGCGTTTCTCTCACGCAAGGATTCTTTAAAGCAAGAAGAGAGACAGAGGGGGGAGAACAATCTTTCACTTTAAGACCAGCTGGGCTCAAAGATAAAAGAAAGGGAAAAGCGGCCGCAGCAGGGGCCCAGCGCTGCAGCCCTTCAGAGAGCCATTTGGGGTGCATTTCTGAGCGCTGCGGCCCGTTTCTCCCCCGAAGTTGGCTCCAGCTCTAGCAGCCGCATTGGATCCCACAGCTTACTGCGAGACTCCGGTGTACAATCCGGATCTCTGCCCCAACATGATCGCGGCCCAGGCCAAGCTGGTCTACCATCTGAATAAATACTACAACGAAAAATGCCAAGCCAGGAAAGCTGCCATTGCCAAAACTATCCGCGAAGTCTGCAAAGTCGTTTCCGACGTACTGAAGGAAGTGGAAGTGCAGGAGCCCCGCTTCATCAGCTCTCTCAACGAGATGGACAATCGTTACGAGGGCCTGGAGGTCATCTCCCCCACCGAATTTGAAGTGGTGCTGTATCTGAACCAGATGGGGGTGTTCAACTTCGTGGACGACGGCTCGCTGCCCGGCTGCGCGGTGCTGAAGTTGAGCGACGGCCGCAAGAGGAGCATGTCCCTCTGGGTGGAATTCATCACCGCCTCCGGCTACCTCTCGGCGCGCAAAATCCGCTCCAGGTTTCAGACGCTGGTGGCGCAAGCGGTAGACAAATGTAGCTACAGGGATGTGGTAAAGATGGTGGCAGACACCAGCGAAGTGAAACTGAGGATCCGAGATAGGTACGTGGTGCAGATCACCCCGGCTTTTAAGTGCACCGGGATCTGGCCCAGGAGCGCTGCCCACTGGCCACTTCCCCACATCCCCTGGCCGGGCCCCAACCGGGTGGCGGAGGTCAAAGCGGAAGGTTTCAATCTCTTGTCCAAGGAGTGCCACTCCCTGGCCGGCAAGCAGAGCTCGGCCGAGAGCGACGCCTGGGTGCTGCAGTTTGCGGAAGCGGAGAACAGACTGCAGATGGGGGGCTGCAGAAAGAAATGCCTCTCCATCCTCAAAACCTTACGGGATCGGCACCTGGAACTGCCGGGGCAGCCCCTGAACAACTATCATATGAAGACTTTGGTTTCCTACGAGTGTGAAAAGCATCCCCGCGAGTCGGACTGGGACGAGTCTTGCCTGGGCGATCGGCTGAACGGGATTTTGCTGCAACTCATCTCCTGCCTGCAGTGCCGGCGGTGTCCCCATTACTTTCTACCCAACTTAGATCTGTTTCAAGGCAAACCTCACTCGGCCCTGGAAAACGCTGCCAAACAAACGTGGCGACTGGCAAGAGAGATCCTGACCAACCCGAAAAGTTTGGAAAAACTTTAGAGCACAATTTAATCAAGAGCCGAAATGTCCTACTCAAGTGTGAACTTCCTGTTCGATTCCTATCTTTTTCCACTCGACAGTGCAAACAATCTCTTCCTTCAAAAGGAATAATACAATGTTTAAAACATCATCTCACCCACCCCTCCAAGGGGAGAAAAAGAAGCAGTGGAAGGGGATGGAGAAAAGCCCAAGCCCACAAGTATTAGAAGACTTCTTTCCACAGTTTCCTATCTCCCTTAAAACACACGGGAAGCCCGGACAACAGCCTGGCTGTAATGCAAGACCACAGGGAAGACTGTCTTACCTATCAAAGGATTATAGCGATCCCGGTGATTTAGGTGCATCTGTCTGTGAGTAAACACGATTTGGATATAACATCTGAAGAAAAATGTAATGTACATTTTGATTTGTGACAGAGATTGTGATCTCACATTGTCTTTGGAAGTGTGGACGTTGGTGTTTTGTGATTTGGTGAACAGAACTTCAATTGCCATTTTGGTTACTTCCAGACATTCTCCACTAACAAAGATATCATTTAAAGGTAGATTTCCTCATGGTATTTTTATCTGTGTTTGAAAGTGTCTGACTTTAAAAAGTTTACATTTTGTTTCAAATATTGCTTGTTCTATTTCTGACATTCCATAAATATACTTGAAATGTTATTTAAATATATTCAAAGAAATTTGAATTCTGCTTATATAATAACGCTTGAAAATCTGAATTATATATTTGAAAAATGCACTTGAAATACACTGGATAATTACTTTTGTGATTTAGATTTTAATTTCTGTTGCTGGTTTTTATTTAATTAGATGCTAATAAATGACGTAAAATAAAAGTTGTTGTGTCTCACTTTAAACTTGTTTTCAAATGATGCAATGTTTCATTTTGAAAATCCAATCCATTTGAATATTTTAAATATTTTAAGAAATATGCTGATGATGTATTTAAAAATATAAACAAAATATTGGAGAAATGCTCTTTTGGTATAGCTACAGAGGATAATCTACCCTCAGTTTCTATCTATAAGACAATTCCTTCCTACAACAGACATCATTTAAATCTACCTTTAAAGCTTGCTCTTTCTGGTTAGTATTGCTGCAACATTTTTGATATAAAAACCTATCATGACAGTAGAGATTACAAGTTAAAAATCAGGTTGACTCAGAGGAAATGAATTTAAAATTATAATGAAACTTTTGAAATCTGTATATGAAACCACACTAACATAATGAAGATCATTTCTGACCAATATATTTTATGTCAAATCTTATTTTATGGGTTCTATTATCAGAATACATTAATCAGAAATTCAAAATTCCATTTTATTTCATGGAGTTAATGATAAAAACATGAAGAAACTTTAAATTATTTAAAATTAAATACAGTACATTCAATTTTTTAAAAAAAGTTCACTGCTTTTTAGTTGGAAGTAAAAAGAATCCTGTGACAATCCACTGGGAATATTTTAATAGTCAACAAGTGCTGAAAGGGCTGATCACCTATGAGCCTGAAGATAGTTAATTCAGGTGATAGTAAATTTTAGAATTTCAGTTGCTAGTCTACAAATACTGTTTTATGTTTTATTTCAGTATCTGAGTTAAACATAATAATGTTCTGGATCTGTGGGAATATTTGTCTTTGACTTAGAATAATTGCCTCTGAAAACACTTTAAGGAAGACTTTTGCAAAATGATGCCAGAATCAGAATTTCTTTTGCATGACACTTAATGCTCTTGAATTCTTAAACTCATAAAAAATTTGCTAATTATACAGTAACATGAAAGTTAAAACAATAAAATGGATCTCAGAAGAAAGTGCTGATGTGTAGAGCTACACTAATGCTCAGGAATATAAAATCTACACAATAAAATTTAATATACGTTATATGTATTTTCTGCCATTACGCCCAAAGAAGAGTACAATCTTTAAACATCTGAGTGCCAAGGCATGCTTTATACATACACATTCAAAATCAAAGCTGAGAGAATCAGTTTCTTTACTCTTATACCCACATGTAAAAGCTATATTCTTATTTCAAGAGATGAAAAAATGGATGTAATAATGGGGATGGATTTGTATCTAATTGGCTTCCCCCCAGTTTCCTTATAACTTTTCAATAAATAATAATTCACACCATAAACTGTAGTTTTGAAAATTAAAAGTGATCTTAATAAGAAATTTCTTAAGACCTTCCCTACTCATTCTCAGCCTGAGATGCTGTACCCAGGGGACTTGGGAGCAATTGGCTTAACTACCAAATCTGCCCAAGTGCACACAAAGGCACTCCCAGAAAGACTTAAAATGTGCATGCTTTGGTAATACAGGCTTTAAACTCATTAATATATTCTTCAATTCCATAAAGAAAGCATATGTTATTTCATTCATTTTATTTTGTATGAAAAAGAAGAGAATGTGCTCCCCTCCCCCACTGTCAATTAAAACCAAGCAAAATTGAAAACCACTTTTAGCCACAAAGCCACCAGTACTGCACAAGGAATCGCTTTAACTCACTTTCGTGTCGATCTTTTTGAAGGCAGGATCATCCTCATCTACCTCGAAGTAGATTTCTGTCGTGGTAATGGAGAGAGTCCCCTTGGCCACCACCACGGGAGCGATGAGCTGGGCAGGGGTGCTGAGAACCACTGGGCCTGCAAGACAGGGGCAAGGGAGTCAGGGAGCACCCTGTGGCCCGCTCCCGCTCCCTCCCAGAAGGGCGCCACGGGTTTTTATTTTTAAAGATGCGCTAAAACAACTTTGCCTATACTATGCGACAAGCTATTTTCATGTGAGATAAGGTCTTCCTGGATTTTTATACATTACCTTTTAACAAGACTAGAGATAACTAATTCCATAAAAACCCTCCATTCCATAAGAGGTCAGGAAAGGGAATAAACGCTGGACCTCCGCCCGGGAACCCTACACGGTTGGGGAGGCGCTGCCATTACCCGGCTCCCCATAGCCCGGGTTCTCCACTGAGCAGCAGGGCTTTGCCGAGACCCTCCGGGGCGGCCACACTGCCCCCGAGGACCAGCCATCCTGCAAAGCCGGTGCACTCAACAGCGGCTCTCCCCAAGGAGAGGCCAGGGGATGTGCAGGGGGAAAGGATCTAAATACACAAAACCCACTGTACTGAGGGCCGTCAAGGTTGAAGATTAATTTAATATCGGCGTCCTAAAACATACATTAAAGTTTTTAAAAAAGATTAGTTAAAAGTTATTGGTCCTTTTCTCACAGAGGATCCGCCAAATGATGTAGACCGGAACGATTCTCAAAAAAGCGTTGGAAAGTGTTACTTTACAACTTTTTAAAGAAAAGGCACTAAAGCCTCACTGAAAGTCCCTCCTGGAGTCCTTACTTGGAATTTAAGCTGAATTAAGGTCGGAAATCACTAATTTCATTCATTGGAATATTAATCCTGAGGGGGTACCTCTTAAATTCTCCCTGCAAAGCCCCCAGAAAGGTGGCACTCCTCGCCACCCTGGACTGAGTGCGACCTGGACGCAGAACCAGGGCGCATCATCATCCCCCCGTGTCCTCACTCAAACGAGTCACAGTAACAGTAGGAGCAAGGCAGTAAAAAGTCCGAGTCCCCGGCCGCGCAGGCCTCGGTCCTCGCCAGCGCCAGGGTGCCCGACGGCGGGGCGCGCGACACCGTGACCAAGTTCTGTGTTCTGGGACCGCACGCGGCGACGCTGCCACCGGCCGTTCCTGCTGCTGGAGGGGGACAGAGGACTCGGCCGGCAAGCCACTGTGTCAGTGCCAGCCGTCACCCGATCGTGACCGCCGGGTCGCACTAAGGCGCAGCCCGCCCTTCACTTCTCCGCGCACTCCCGGGCCTCGGTCCCGGGCGGCGCTTTCCCCGCGCAGCCTGGCCCAGTGGGGTCCGCCGCGGGCCACAAGGTTTTTCTTTCCAAAGGGCGAGGCGGTCGATCTGAAGAACCACTTTAAAGGCTCATCAATCTTAATCTAGGTTGCTCAAGTAATTATGCCCGAACCTCTCGTCCGATTACAAGTGGATTTGGGTTTCTATTCCCCAGGCCCTCCTTTGTGTTTATTGGAGGGTCTGCGCGCGCTCCGCGGGCTCCAGCCGCAGCCGCCTCGGAATCCCCCAGCGCTCCGCCGCTTCCAACCGCTCCTTAACCCTTAAGCAACCAGGACGCTCCCCAGGATGGTACTTTTTGTGTTTCCCTTCTGGAGAAACCCATGCGGTTTACTGTAGATTGGGGCCGGGGTGAGAAGGAAGGTGATGTGATGCATATCGTTAACAAAGTGCTGTCTTACAGCTGGTTGGGCCTTGCTAAAATCTCTGCAAAGTCTTTGGATTAGTGATTTATGGTTTAACACAGGTTTCTGGCATCTGGAGACAACTTATGGTCAAATGCATTAAAAATGATGACCCTTTTCTTTCTCCTCAAAAGCAATCTAACATATATCCAAAATGGGAAAACTGAAAACAAGAATCGCGAAACACATTAACAAAACTGTGCCTACTGATTTGCTGAATTGTATCACAAATTTTAAGCACATAATTCCAGGAACTTTTAACGGGGACACATTTTCTCCACTTATTTCTCTTGAGTTTCTGAAAGGAGACTGTGCCTCATTTTAATTCCACTTCTTTGAGTTTAGATTACCTGGGAGTTTATACAAGGGCTTTGAACTGGTCCTTCTTTAAGGAAGATTCATCAGAAAATATTCATCCTTAATAGTGTGTCATTTTTACTCTTGTCCTTTGGAAGTCTCCAATTACAACTTCCAATTCCGCAGCATGTTTAAGGAGCACTGAATCTTTCTGTTGTAGCCTTCAGGGAGCAGAGCAGCCACAGAGAGAGTACACAGTTAATCCACTACTCAACAGGGACAGGGGATTTAGTTAATCCCCTTTGGGGGAGCCTCTGGGTTTTAGGGATCCCATATTAAAATGTTTACATAAGGCACAATCACAAACCAGCCCATCCTCCACATGCTACCTGGTTATTGAGAACACTGGATCCCTTTCCAAATAAAAACAGTATAAACAGGGCAGCATCTCTGGATGGCAGTGCAAGGTGGTGAGCTAGCTGATTCTGTTCTAGAAAATAACTTAAATAACTATATATTTAACCTCCTAAACTTGGCTTGGTGTTTTGAAGACCAACTATAAATATATTGATCCCAGTTACTATATCGATAAAATAATTAATTATAATAACGTTCTCCACACACATAGAAGTATTATATTAAAGGGTTGTTATTGAATTGGTGCATAAAATTTACACCATGTAAAGTAGTAATTTAAAAGGAAAAATAAATGTTATTTAATTTTAAAAACTGATAATATATGCTTAAAAATGTTGATACAGTACTATTTTTGAAAGGATCGGGGTATTACTTGGTATTAATTTAATTTAAAAACTGAACTACAACAAAGATCTAAGCATAATGAAAGGAATCTTTAAAATAACGAACTTCTCTTTAGAGCCATAGGATCTTTAATCAGTTGAGATGTAAAACTCATCGTGGACCTGGAGTAGAAATGTACACATGTTTTGTATCTCAGAAGGGAACTATTCATCACGTGTATTTTAAAAGCAGAATGTTAAATACTTGTGGGTTTGGATTATACTGCTAGAAAAATCAAAATTTTAGCCTAGAAATCTTAATAATACATTGATATTTTGTGAAACTTTACAGTTTAAAAATTCTTTTATATTTTTACTTAGCTAATAGTCACAAATTTTAAGTTATGGCCATGCCACCGCTCTCTTGCCAAAAATCATCAGGAACACATCTGTAGCTGAACAAGTTGGGTTTATTGCTCACTGCAATGGGAGAGACGGACAACCACAGGAATCATGGAGCAACTGAGAGGGTGTTAAAGGAAGCAGTGTAGGATCTGGGCTTTGGTTAAGTGATTTTAGGAAGGGATTTAGGAAGCAGTATTTTGAACTGCATTGAGCTCTGTCTGAGATCAGTGATACGTTCTGTGATTACGTTCTTAACCTCTAGATAATATCTTAATCTCATCTAGAAGGAGAGACTAGATGTACACTAAAGCTATAATGGACAAGATGTCGCCATCACTAGGATCAGGAAAAAGAGGGAGATGTTTGGTATTTCTGTGGTATGCACAGTGACCTTGTTTCAGTGCTTAGATAAATTATAAAATGGTTTTATAATTTGTTATCATGTGAGCCCATGTGATGTTAGCGTTCTGTGAGGTTTATATCTAACGAGAGAACACTGTGGACTACCTGTGAGTGCCAAGCCAGCTCCCAGCAATCCTGAGGCCTGGATATACATCAGGCTACTTCCTAAAGGTCAAGGGCTGCTTTTCTTTTTCTTGTATGCAAAAATTAAGTGTTTAATATTAATAAACGTTTGATTAGCTATATGGATATTCTGCAACCTCAATCACTCTGAAACTACATGTTCAATTTAGTTTTAGGACATGTAAGAGACTGTTATTTTGGGATAATAAACATTGACTAATCTTGGTAGAATTATTAAATTTATAATCCTGAAATTATTTGGAAGAACTAAAACTAATCCAAAATTCTTTATGTTCAATGTAAGAGAATATTATCTTAGGCTGGGTACAGTGGCTGGTGCCTGTAATCGCAGCACTTTGGGAGGCTAAGGAGGAAAGATTGCTTGAACCCAGAAGTTTGATACCAACCTAGGCAACATAGTGAGACAACATCTATTAAAAATAAATAAATTAGCTTGACCTAGTGGCATGCACCTGTAATCTTAACTACATGGGAGTAAAGGAAGAAGGATGGCTTCAGCCCAGGAGTTCCAGCTTACAGTGAACTATGATTGTGCCATTGCACTCCAGCCTAGGAGACAGGGTGAGAGACTGTTTCCAAACCCCTTCTTCCAAACAAAACAAAAACAGAAGACTATAATTCCAAAAATAGTTTAAGACAAACACATAATCGGGGTAAATTTTTATAATTATTTCCATAATGTGATAAAATTTGTAGGGAAGTAACTCACACCATAGCATGAGTGACTGATTATATCTAAAACATCTATCACAGCTTTGTATTTATATTATTTTTAAGTATGGCATTATCAATTTAAAAGAATATCACAGAGTTATAAAAATAAGATGCTTTAATCTCAAAACAATTTAAAATAAATTACTGAAGAATATGAGAAACTTGGAACTTTGTTTTGGAATCCTGGGAAAGCTTTAGGTATTAAGAAAATGGAGGTTCCTGTGTATGTGCCTGAAAGAGATGGAAGTACTTGGAAAACTACTGCAAAAAATCTTAGCTTTCTATTGTCTGGGTTGATTCCCAGGTTTGTAGGGGTTTGAAGTAACTCAAGGAAGTAACAAAAGTCATAGTCAAAGTCTCTAAATGTTGACTGATTTCTTTACATATAGAGAATATTGATAGTTGTCCAAATAAATTATCAGATTTAAAATACTCTGAAATATTAGAAGAACCTTCCTAGCATGGGAATAGCTACAGGATGTTTTTACTCAAATTAAAAAAAAATACTTGGACAGTTCATAGAATACATCCCTCCAGGGTTATGAATTTAAATTCAGCATAAGCCTGCCTGACACAGTCACACACACACACAATGCTCCCTGAACTACCCATTATAAACATTCTATCAATCCAGATTTTACATAAAGGGTGACTGTGTGCAGACATTGGACTCGTAATGCTCTTGGGTGACTTCTTGAGCATAATCGATCCTTAGTATTGAGATTAATGATAACCAATCATCCCCGGAGTTCATGATTTCCTTAGATTATTATTGTATAAAATGAGACAGATGCTAAGTAAACCTGCCTCTGGAAAAACTCAACTTACCACAGTCTGAAACAGACAGGGGGAGAAGACAGCCCTCTTATACGTGCAACTGAATACTACAATTTAGCATAATGTCTGTTCATCATTGGAGAACATTTATTTTTATACTATTATCTAAAATCCCATCTTATTTAATGTGTTTAAAATAAATAATGTTAAAAAGTAGCAAGAGACAATCTGATAGGCTCTATTTAAGTTTGGCCTCCAATTTATATTTTCTAATTTATTTGTTGATTTCAACAAAAAGCTAGTGCATTTTCTACAAAGGCAATGAATGATTTATAGAAGAAAAGCTTACAAAGCATATACATTCTAAGTAAAATAGCACCAAGTTTAGCACCAACACTAAAAACAGTGATGGGTTTAATGTTCGGTGTCATAAATAGCTCTGTCTTTGGTTTTAATAGGTGAGCCGGCTGAGATTTGTATTTCTAGTTATATTTAGTACAATGTAAGGAATACATTTTTGTACCCTCTGGGAGGATATTGACTCCTTTTTGGCCCTAGGTCGAGATATCACTTAATGAATGGACAGAATAAAATTCTATTAGGCTAAATGAGTGAATAAACCCTAGGATATGCTTTAAATCTTTGTACCCTTAAGATGGATTTGTATTTCCAGTTTCCTGGGCATATCTTTATTGCAGCACTTATAATATATTAATATATGAGTTTAAAACTCTGTTTCTTTCCTTTGGCACAGGAACTTGAAGATGGGCATTATCTTCTACAACTAACGTAGTATCTGTCACACAATATGCAATCTTTGTTTATGGAACCGAATACAGAAAATGTTATATACTATTGTTGCATTCATATATCATAGAAAAAGCCACATAAAAATAACTGATACTGTTGGTCAATTTTTCTGAAACTGATTTCAGAAATTTCAAGTTTTTTCAAATCAAAATTTGATTTCAAATTTTTTCCTTAAGAATGTGAAAGATCTTGTACTTTAGACTGAATATAAAAAATATGCTGAAAACCAATGAGAGTTATAATACAGTTGGTCATGCTAGCTGTCTCACATATATACTACAACTATCTTACATGGTCTAATTTTATAATTGCCATGTTTTCCTTAGGGTTAAACTGTTCCTTCATTGTAAGTTAAAGGTATAGAGACATACTTAACTAGGCACATATTCATTCATGTAGTCAACAACAATTATTGAATGAACCTGTGTTGTTTGGGGCAGTAGGAGAGAATTAATACAGTGATCTATGAGGGATGGATTTTACCTACAAAGAGTTGACAGTATAGGATAAAGAATGTGCAAATAAATATGACAGAGGGAGAAAAGGTTTAACTAAGAATTGTATAAAGTACTTTATACGAATTGTTTATTCCTCTTAACAACCCTATTTGATAGCACTTCTGTCATCTCCACTTTACAGATGAGAAAATAAGACTGAGGGGTAAAGTAGAGAAGACCATACAAGTGATCAATGGTGGAGACAGAATTCAAATCTGGTTACCTGATTGCAAAGTCAGGGTATTGTTTATGTATATTGCCTCCCACCAACCAATGGACAGATAAAGAGTTCTATAGACTCCAGGGAGCAGTGATGATTTCTAGCCCTTTTGGGAGGGGGAAGGAGTAGCTTGTTGGGATGATGGCAGTGAAGTGGGCTGTGATGGATGGGTAGGATTTGGGCAGATTGATACACAAGGGAGGGGAGAAGAGTTTGGACAAATACACAGTTGTAGGCCTAAATGAACAGTGAATAAGTTGGCCAGAGATTAGGATGTTTAAAGAGAACAGTATGAAATGAAACTGAAAAAAGCAGACAAAAACTTGAATGTCAGACTTTACAGGTTAGAGCAGTGGTTCTCAACGTGTGGGTCGCAACCCACAGGAATTGTATTAAAGGGCTGTGGCATTAAGATTAAGATTCTCTCACTGGGTTAGAGAATCAAAGATCAGAGCTCAGAAATGACAGTATGGCCCAATGGTGTTGGCCCTTTATTGAGGGGTCACATCCTTTTGAGAAGATGGTTAAACATAAGGGCTTTTCCTAGAAAAATTCACTCATGTACATCTGTCCATTCTGATTATATAATCGGAAGTATTCATATGTTGGAGAAAAATGTTGTCACTTGTCTTGATGTCTGCCTCTATCTAACAGTTTTTCTGCATCTACATTTATCCTTATCAGTTCTTCAGCAGTTTCAGGAAATGGGTCCATCTCTCCTACCGATCCTGGTACTTAATTCTCTCTCCCCGTGCTCTTGGTCCTACTCTCACCTTGCCCCTGTCACTACCTGTGTCTTTTCTTCTTTGCTAAGCATCTCGGTTTCCATCTCTTAGTTCCTTGCTCCTATTCACTCCTTTGGGTTTACTTTCAACCTGTACTAAACCAAAGGTGTTTGGGAAATACTCATTAAATAATAAGTTAAAGGCCTGAAAAAGTCCTTCAATTAAAAAACAAATCTGTGCACAAGTTCTGACAATTATGTTCATGCACTCATCCTAGAAAATGTCCTACATACCTCATTGCTGAACATCACTACTTTGAAGTATTCCCTTTGGGAAGCTATACACTGATGTCAATTTTGGAGCTCTTTTTCTGTAATGGCCATCAGAGCTCTTGTAGTCCTGAATGTCATCGGGACCTACGATGTCCTAAATGTCATCAAAACGCCTTAGATATTTCCTTTATCTTTGGGTAAAGAAAGAAGTCACTCAGGGGCCAGATCAGGTGAGCAGGAAGGGTGTTTCTATATAGTTATTTGTTTACTGGCTAAAAACTCCCTATCAGATAATGCTGTGTGAGCTGGTGCACTGTTGTGATGCAAGAGCCCATTTTTGCACACATCTTTCTGCCAAGATTTTCAGTTAAGATTTTTCTGTTTCTTTATCTATGTTTTACTTGGTATGCTATGCTTCTCACAGTCAGCTGGTGATTTTTATTCAAAGAATTTTTGCAATGTTTTCATCAGTTACTGGCTGCCCTGACTCCTCTTCATCAGTGACACTCACCCCTCAGAAAAACATTTAATCCATTTTGTACACTGCTGCTTTCTTCATGGCATTATCTCTGATTTCACATCCACTCTTGCCAAGTTTAACAAGATATTTAATGTTCATTCATTGCTCTTATTCAAGTTCTCACATTCTTATAGTGCCACACAAAAACAGACAACCATAACGAATGCCACTCAGCAAGACATTGCCACACGTTGACAGGCGCACCGCTGTATGACACTGGTATGCCAAAGTTATGAAATCTTACCTAGTTTTTGGACAGTGCTACCAATGTAAGTGCATTGTGACCAACTTAACTGTCACACCTTGTAACTGATTTTTAAAACACTGAATTTTCGAAACACATTTAACTATAAAGTTTCAAAGTCGTTTCAAGGAACATCAGTTTGAAAAATGCGGCACCAGAGTCCCTGACTTCCAGAGCTCACGGTTCTCTCTAGTTCTCTCCCTGCTGACTTCCTGCGTGGTATTCTTTCCACACTCTCCTTCCCGGGCTGATCTGTGGACTCGTTCTGCGCGGCAAGTGAATTTGGTTTACACTTCTTCTCAGTTTATAGTCTCGCTTTCCTCGGGTGATCTCAGGCGTTTTTATGAACACCAGGCTCAACTTCGCTTTCAAAAGTGTCACACTCTTATCTCCTTCTGAGAACTGTGGACATCGCACAGACCAAGCTCAGCCAATCATCTTTGTTCCTCTGCCCAATGACCCTGCATCTTCACATTCCTAGTCACAGTTCCTAGCTTCTGGACCACTGCTCTCGGGCCCCTCCACGCTTACTCCTGGCACTGGTCAGTTGTCACATCCCCTGCTTTGTACCTCCTAGTTGTTCTCTGTGTCTGTCCCATTTTCCTTATTTCTGCTTGCCACCTGTTTATTTCAGGCTCTCATCACCTCTGGCTTGGACAACAGCCTTCTGTTGCGCTCTCTTACCTCAAGTTTGGGCATCCTAAAATTATATGCTACATGAGGACCAGAATGATTAAAAAAATACAGTAGGACCTCTGTAAGTAGACCACCCAAGGGACTGCCACAAACTGGTCAACACAACAGAGATGGTCAACATAAGGAACTAGGGCTGCTGTATTGGTACGGATATGTGGTGCGTGTCTGGTCTATGAAAATTAGGTCAACTGAAGGAAGTGGTCATTGTAGTAAGGTGGTCAACTATGGAGGTTCTACTGTATATACACAAGGTGCCCCAAAATGTATACACATTTTAAGAAGGAAAAAACTGTATTAAAATTGTTATAATATATAGCAATAGTGGTTTTTTTTTTTTTTTTTGAGACAGAGCCTCAAGCTGTCGCCCTGGGTAGAGTGCCATAGCATCTCAGCTCACAGCAACCTCCAACTCCTGGGCTCAAGCAATTCTCCTGCCTCTGCCTTCCAAGTAGCTGGGACTACAGGCACCCACCCCAAGGCCCGGCTATTTTTTTGGTTGCAGCCGTCATTGTTGTTTGGCAGGCCTGGGCTGGATTTGAACCCGCCAGCTCAGGTATGTATGTGGCTGGTGCCTTAGCTGCTTAAGCCACAGATGCCGAGCCACCAATAGTGTTTTATAGTTTATATACTGTACCTTGTATCTCTTGTAACTGCAGAAGTCAAATGTGACTTGAGTATTACACATTTAATATAGTTTTTTCCTTTCTTAAAATGTGTATGCATTTTTGGGCACCTTCTGTGTGTGTGTGTATGTATCTGATCTTATCACTACCACGCTTAAAACCCGTCACTGTCTCTTTGTGGCCTTCAGGATGAATCCAGGTTCCCTATATCACATAAGGCTCCCTCCTCTAGCAAGGCTGTCAGTCTCCACCTCGGTGACTCCCTGCCTCATGCTTTTACCTAAATAATTTAGAACTAATGTCATTTCCCATTGAAGGTGATGTTTTAGCATTATGAGGTTATCTGCTGTTTGTAACAATTCTCTAAATATTTATGAATCTTACTTGTTCTTTAAGTCTCAAGATAGGAAACACCCATTCTAGGAAGACTTTCCAGAATCCATTTTATTCAAGGGCCCTATTTTGTGCTGTCATCATTTCCTCTGTGTTTCTAGGCTAATTTCTTTTTTCACTATCTGTTCTTCCTCTAGACTACAACTTCCTGGACAGCCCAACTTTATCATATGTGTCTTTCTACTCCACACACTCACCAGTATGTCTTGCATATGGTAGATATTCAATAAATATTTGTTTTGCTTGGATAACCATATCCCATTCAAATTAAGACATAGTCTACCCTGAGAGAATAAGGGCCCAACAGGCTCTTCCAATGTTTGTCTTTACTATATGTGACTTTTGACATTTTCTATTCGAATAAATTCTTTTCCCTTCTCTTTCTCTGTCTCCTTTATATACATATTTTTTTCTTTTTGGAGGCAGATTCTCATTTTGTTGCCCAGGCTAGAAGGCTATGGCATCATCCTAGTTCACAGAGAACTCAAATGCCTGGATTTTTTTCCTTTTGCTTTGTTTACATATAATGCTAATTATAATCCACTTAATTGATTGTTAATCCACTACTGGGTTACAATTTGGAATTGGAATAACACTGATGTACTGAAATGAACAAGAGTGTAAGAAATAAATTTCTTTTCTTATAAATTACCCAGTTTCAGGTACTCTGTTATAGGTAACAGAAATCGGACTAAGGCAATGTCTAATAAACATAGTTGAATTGTATCCTCTTATTCTGTTTTTAATTTACACAGTCTGGATAGCAGGAGTGTTGTTACAATTAAGAGTATCTTATAAGTGTTCATAGACTATAGAATCCATGGTTGGGAAACACAGAAATATGAATTATATTAAAATATTTGCAGACTCTCAAATGACCTTAGAGACTTTGTGAAAATAATTAAAGGAGGCAAAAAGGGCTTGATATTCAAGGTGAAACTTTTATTTATTTTTACAACTCTTTAACCAATTAAAAAATTAAGTTAGAAATGTAAGTATTTTCATTTTTATAAGAAATGAGTCTGTGTTGATGTTGTCTCTAAGAGTTTCAGGAATCCTGTGTGTGAAGCTGAATGTGAGCCCTTTGGGCACACTACTTATGACTGGCAAAGCTAATGCTCGGCTAGAGAGAAGAAAGACACATAAAGACTCGAAAGGCTTGTCAACATCAAATAGCTTTTACTAAACAACATTTTGATGAGTTAAGTGTGAGTGAGTCAGGGACATATGGATTAAATTTCCCTAGAAATACGCATGGGTTTAAAAATTACGGGGAAAATCCTGAGCAAAATGCATTTTAGAGAATCCAGAATGTTTAACAGACATTTTCCCCCTAAATACAAGTATCAGGTTAAATCAATTCTAGTAGACTCTAACTAAAACAACACAAAAATAAATATGGGAGGAGGGAATCTTTTAAAACATACAAGTTCTATTAGGGAAAGAATGTTCGATTCACCATATTAGAATTGTAGGCCAGGCAGGAGTTAGCCTTAAGTAGGCTGAGCCGGCGTTTGTCCGTGTTTATGTGTGAAACACCAAACATGTTCTCTTCTATGGTACCTAATCTTCCTACACTAAGCGATTACAACAAAATTGTCTGTGCTCTTGGGCCATACTCTGCTTCTGTGTTAAAGAATATATTTCTCAGAAAAACTCTTAGCTTTTAGAATTCTGTTGTTTCTTTAATTGTATTATACTTTCCCAGAAACTTAAGTTCTCTCTTCTTCCCATATGTTCTATATTTAGCTTTATTCTCCTTCCTAGCTCATTTTATAGATAGCACTCAATTTATATAAAATAACTTTGCTTCTGGTATCTGGATATTTCAAGTTAGAACCCTGAAGGTCTAACCTATCTAGCTCATCATCTCAGTTGTCTACTTGCATTTCTGGGGGAAGATATATTGTACTTGTGCCATACCTTCCTGGGTATTTAGGCTACCCAGCAGGGGTGATAGCAGAAATAATTTGCATATGCATTGTTTAGGTCACCATCTCAGAGGACACCATTCTATATCCTGACGAGCTATCCCAGAGAGGATAGGGAGCAGGTAAACGGGCAAGTGGGAGGCATCAAAGAGAGACTCAGGGAGGCAGAAATGGCCAACCTTAAACAAATTCCAAATAACTCTTCTCCCAGCTTTTCTTCATTGGATACGTGATTTTACTTTGAGTTAGTGGAATAACCCAGACAATAGAAAAGGGAAACAATCTAACCAGTTTACAAGAAGAAAGTTTGAAAACATACTGCCTTCTCACCATCAAGGAAAGTACAGGTGGTAACTGTCATGTCAACACTGCAAGTCGCCCGGGAGGTGACTGGCACATAGGAGAGCCTTCTAACAGGTCTCCTTGTTTGTATATTTCTTCATTCTTAATTCACATAATTCATTTCTCTGAGTTTCAAATTTTTAACTTACTGTGTATGTGTAAAGAATTATAAACCTACCACTTTGAAAACCCAAATTAAAAAAAAATGAACCTCTAATTCTAATACTTATTTCTTGTATTTCTATTTCCCTGTATTAGTTATTCTTTTTTAAAACAATTCAAAGTAACGCTATAATCCATTGGTTATAAACTTTTTTATGTGCTAGAGAATTTTTTTTTATTAATAGTGGTGGTGATGTTTGTTCTTATCAATGGGGACCTATAGACATGTTTACTTAAAATATCTTAACTTTAGGTATTCCTATCCTGGAACTCAAGTGATAAACTGAATAGTCATTTGAATAATTCAGTTAGTATAAGAAGTCTGATAATTCAAGCTCTAAAATACTTCATTTCGATACCTCAAAATAAGTTTTGTTTATCTTTTGTTTTGGTTTAAATTACTTATATAATTATCTCATCTTTCCAATTTACTTAACCTACCTTTCAAGACAAATAATTGTTTCAGAAGATTTCTTCATGGTTCTAAGTTACATTTCTCACTGCTGATAAGAATATAAAATCGTGTGACTCTGGTAAATAGCCTAGCAATTCTTTGAAAAGTTAAACATAGTTTTATTACTTGACCAAGCAATTCCCCTCCTAAGTATGCACTCAAGAAAAATGAAAACATATGTCCATATAAAACCTTTTACATTAATGTTCATAGAAGGATTCATCTTAATAGCCAAAAGGTGGAAACAAGTCAAATGTCCATCAACTAATGAATTAACGTGGCATATCCATATGAAGGAATATCTCCCTCCAAAAGAATACAGATGCCACAAGATAGCTGAAACTTAATAGCAGCATCTTAAGCAAAAAAAGCCAGACACAAAAGGCTATTTATGACTCTGTTTATATAAAACATCCAGAACAGGCAAATCTGTAGAGACAGAAAGTGTATCAGTGGTTACCTAGGACTGCAGGAGGGGTCAGGGAAATTGGGGGCATAGCCAAAGGTAGGAGGTTACCATTAGGGGTGATAAAATGTTTTAAAACTGATTTTGGTGATGGTTGCATAACTTTGTGAATACACTAAAATCACTGAATTAACGAGTCAATTACATAGTGTGTGTTACATTTCAATAAAGCTGTCTCCCCCAAAACTGTTGACAAAATTGTTATGAGGGTGACAAGACTGGCCAGTGACCATTTCACAAGTGTTCTAAATGGGAATGAAAAAGGGGTAGAGTCTTTGATAGATGGGGATGGAAGAGGGTGCAGAAAAGAGAAATGGGGAAGTATTTCAGGTGAAGAAAGAAGTTTGGACATCAGCTTAGGCCTGTGGAACTTTCAAGTTAGTAGATATTAAGTGCAGGGCTGGAGTGCTGTAACATATATTTATAAAAAAAACTATTATAATTTATAGAACTGATAATAAAGCATAAAGGACCATCATCATCATTGAAAACTCAGAATTCTCTAAATTAGTAAAATTACAAACTTTTGGAAGTAACAATAAAGGAATCTACAAAAATGCCAATTCTATTAAGTAAAATATTTCTCTTGTCACTCAACACATGTGCCAGGACAACCACTCCAAAAAGAAATGAAATACATTTCATTAGGGGACAATCTAACAGCTGAATTAAATCCTTCACTTGTGAATTTACATACATTTGAGTTAATCTTAAATTTCAGTTACTCAATAATCACTTGAAGAAGGAACTTGCTAAGTTTCAAGTTAAAATAATAAAGATTTTAGATTAGAAATCCACTGAATTATACCAATTAATCTCAATATTTTAAGTAAAAATATAATTAGTAAATCAAAATCTTTAGTTGCATGTGGAATAAAGTGACTTAGAATTAGGTGCTAATTCACTTTTTTGGTGAATCACTATAAGCTACAAAAGCATTTAAATGAATTAATTTAGGTGTTATTAATATAATAATTATTGATTGGCATACATTTATATTATAATCATATTAGCTGTTTGCTACAATACATAATAAGCTGGGTAATTAGTAGTCACACACATTTAACTTGCCTCTTGAGATGAACAGCTTGGGAAGAAAGGGAACTAAAAGTGAAAAAGAAAATTGTATGACATTTAAAGATACAGAACTGTGTGGAACATTTTATTTTTGTTAAAATTAGAAAATGCCACACAAAATGGACAAAACATAATGAAAGGTCCAAATTGAAGTAAAACTGTGTTAAAAGCATTCTATTTATCAGGTCCCTTTGTAACTCACCAGAATGATTTCAAAATTATTATGCATATTCATAGACTTAATAATGATAACACCAGTGTAAAAACTGAGTTATAAACATAGGATCTGAGTTTTACATCATTTTAGTACATTTAAATATGTATACGCATACACTTAGACATATTTAAATGTACTGTTTGGGGTGTTTTAGTTCAAACTATATACGATGTGTTTTAAGGAAATATTTTATATACTTCTAACTTAACTTTATGCAAGGTACTTAAGCTCTTGACCTCTGCATCATTATTTCTAAAACTGGTGGTAATAATATTATCTGTCTTATCCTATGGAGGACCGCTGTGAAAATAAATGAGTTTTTGCACACAAAACTCTCTGAACACTAGTTCTTAGCAAGAAATGATAGTTAGTCTTCCTCGTCTTCTTCCTTTTAGGAACAGAAATAGATCTTATCTTCTAAACCAAAAACCAGAATTCATCTTAACTAAATTAGTAGTTTACCTCAATTTTCTATCAAATCAGCATTTTTTGTTTGAATTTTATTTGACTATTAAGTAATATTGCATATTGACAAATTATAGGGCATGGTCTTCTCATCCATGCGACAGGCCTATATAAGAACAGGAGAAAGTATTCTGCTAATCAGCAGATTTAGGTTTACAATTATGGTGCATTCTTTCATATACAATCTAAAATCTAAGAACTCTAATTACTTTTATATATTTAAGAGTATATTTCTTATACTTAATAATATGTGAGCCATATTACCAGTAATTTTCATCTCAGACACTGAAATAGGTACTTGTTATTTATATAATATTTCTGAGACACCAAATATGAGATTACATTAATACTGTGAGAATTCAGATTCTCCTGGATTTTAATTTGGACTTAGGTTTCCTGTGACGGTAAAGTTTTCTTTAGGTAGTACAGCCCTGTCAGGCTACTTGGATTGGTAAGTTATGAATAAGAAAGAAATTGTTATTTAACAAATTTTAGTTCCTGAGACAGTGATAACTATGATCTGGATAATAATTTCTTTAGAACAAAACTAGTTATGTATTTATGTGATCTGAAACGTTACTAATGCCTGATTTCTTAAATCTAAGAATTCTGGATTGTAATCGATTTCTAAAAATAAATTTTATGTAGTGTTGCTATCATACCAGTCTAGATTAAGTAAACAGGCTTCAGGGTTTACCAAATGAATCTCCATATTCCTGTACATTATGCAGATGGTGGTCTTTCAGAAAACACCCATCCCCTACTCTATTTCTGTGGCCCTTCAGGAAACACCTATCCCCTACTTGTTTTCCATTGAATTTAAGGTTCAGAGTATACCTGAAGGTGGGCTGCTCTTTTAAAAATGAATGCTATAGACTAAGCAAGGGATCAATATTTTAGCATGGCTGTAAGATTTTTGAGACACAATGATTCCACTAGAGGACTGTAAGTCTGGACCAGGTTGATATGGATAGAAGCAGATGGGCTCAATGAAAACAAAAGTTAGGGGAGTCTTGATAAAGGGAACTGGTCAGGAGCCATACAACTTGATTTGGGAATACTTTATTTCAAGCGTACTTTCACTATTCTTTAGATGTTTAAACATAATTTTGAGGAGAAATTTTGCTTATAAACATAAGTTAATATTAATAATTAGCTACCATTGAAGAAGAGAAGTATAAGATTATTAGTCTTCATTACACTGTGCCACTGGCGTTGCAGGGCGGATCTTATTAAAATGAACTTCAAGGGACTAGGTAAATTTGTATCAACTAATTAATTATCTTCAGTGGGAACAAAGAACCAGAGCATCCAAACTGTGCAATTATTAAACATATCTGCTAGTGTATGCAAATGAGGAAAGGCAACACATTATCTTAAAAGGTCAGAAATAACGTTTGTGAATTTTCTATGCTCTTTAAGATCAAGAATGACACCAGGAAAAGAGAGAACACCTGTGCACAAACAGAATCAATGATACAGATTTGCTTAAATTTCCAGATCCCCTCAGATAAAAATCTGTGACCGACTGAAACAAAGAAACTGCAAACACAACAAAACTAAAACTTGAACATTTACTTAAGAATTCAAGGCAAACATGTGGTCATAGACTTAAGATTACTTTTATAGAAAGAGAGGTTTTCAAGATACATGTTAATAACATAGATATTTATCTAGGAACTAGTGTTAGAATAAACGTATTAAACATTTTCTTCATCTAGAAGAGGGAGAATAATATACTACCTCCAACTTACAATTAACAGTAACATTTTCTCTCTGATAAGAAGAGAAATTTCTAACTGGTAGAAATAAATCACTGGAGGCTTTGATAAACCTATGCCAGGTAATTTTCTGTATGATAAATCAAAATCCATCTCTCCATTGCCACCTTGTACCTCAATGTTGTACAGGCTGAGAACACAGAACTGAGATAGGAGCCAGCCACTCAGAAGTGTATCTGGAGGTCACAGATATGACTCCACGGACTGGTTTCCAGGGGCCAGTGAAAGCGCTGGTGTATAAAATTGTACGTGCATCATCATGAAGCAATCTGCTTTCATCAGACTGATGGTGGTTTCAAACCCAAAAGGGTTAAGGGCCAATACTCTCAAGATAGCCATCCCCCATCTGGTCACTACAGATGCCATCTAGCATGGACTTTACACCAGCACCAGGCCGAGGTGAAACTGAGGTGGTTGGGGAAGGAATGTCTGCTAGTGGGAAGGAATTAGCAGTATGAGGCTAGAGGACAGAACAGAGTGGGCAGGGACATCCCGCAATATGATAGTCACTTAGCTCACGGGCCTATTGTTCATGGCTCTTGGTGTGTCACAGACATATGTATGTCAAGGAGTCTATCATCCGGTCCCGTCTTCCAATTACACAGGCAGTTATACATGAATAATTTATACGACATCATTTCTCCTATATAGAAAGTGGTTGTGGATTACATAGACAGTTGATACTATTTATTCGTTGCCAGTAAAACAGACACTTGGTAGGGGGCTTCTCCTTCAAACTAAAAAGGAGACAGAGCAAATCACTAACATTCACGTGACTGATCACTGTGAAGACCACTGGCACACGGTGATTCACCAGGAGACAGAGTTTAACCTCAGGAACTCTGTGTGTATTTATTACAACAAATGGAAAAAATATTTAAAACTTTACCGGCAAGGTTGTCGATCTCCTTCTCCTGCAGCAGACTGACGGCGTCGTCGTCTCCCTCCAGCATCAGCTCCGTCTCTGCGTTCTGGTTCACGGTGGCCTGACTCCGGAACGTCTTCTTTGCCTTCACGATATCTTCTTCAGTGCCTAAAACAACCGAAAGGGGATAATTCAGGTGACTGTGGTTGCTGGTGCTTATACTAGTGGAAGTCACTGACCACCTCATTAAAATTATATGCTGTATTGACATAATACCTTACAATTTCAGACCATTTCTAGCTTCTTTTTCTTGTGTGGTCTTCTGTGAGAAAACGGGGGTGTGGTGCTGCAATCACCTATCTCCATTTGACAGGTGAGGAAATTGGCTAAAAAGCTATCCGCATTGTTGAGGGACCTCTGTGTCTATGGACTCTAAGATCAGTGCACAGTCAAGCAAAAATCTGAACCTCACCCCACACTCAGTTTCCTTTATATCATTATATTTTTGTGGTAATTGGCTAATCAATTGATCAGATCATTTTGAAAGTGGATTAGATGGATGTGAAGAAAACAAGAAAGCATTCACATCTGAAGAGAAAAAACAGTTATCCCTGGGAGGTTACAGAAAGGTGGAGTTAGAAATTATGAAGACGGTAAACCCACAATAGCTATTTCTTTAGCAATTAATGAAGTAAATACTGGTTCCCTGAAACGGTGTCTTTATTTTACTACATAAAATTGTACAAAAAGATAAAATCAACACACACAAAAATAAGCATAAAAACTGAAATACAGCAAAATTTGACCTGGTGTTAACAAGTCAATCAATGTACAGGTTAGGAATTAATGTGTTTGAATTCCTCATGAATTTGACTCTTGACCAATTTATTTCCATACTTACATTTAAACACTTGCTTTGGCTGGTGAAAATGAAACTAAAATTATCCAAACTGCAAGCAAATTTTATACATGCATACATAGATAGTATATGTACACAGACAGGTGAAGTTGAAATTCAGTTTGGAAGAAAATGTAACTTAGTGTGTTCTAGCTGTGGTATTAGGATACAGGCTTCAAGTAGCAGCATTAACTGTGAAAATATCTTCATACTTTATTTGATAGGGTGGATGTATTTTTAGAAATGGGGGCCTGATAAATAGTCCTAAATGGTGGTATTGTATTATATTTCCAGGGGATGCTATGGTGTAGGGTACATAGGCAACTGCTCTCCCAATCATGTCATGCCACTGGCCAAAATTCTCCCCAGTTCCAGTTTATACTAGTTTTGGTTGGTTCTCCCAGGCCCGTCCGTAGGATTTCCAACAGTCCCTTATTACCAATTGATGTTTGCTCAACTGGAAGTGTATCTAGCTGTCGTAAAACTTGGATTGTAAAACAGCATTAGCCTTTTCCTTTTTCCCCTTGGCAATTTGCATACTTCTTTCTCTCAGTGACTGTGGGCCAATTTTGTTTTTTAAAACATGAAAAAATTCAAAGAAAGGCCATGTTGAGGAACACAGTCATGTCGTAGTACCATTACAGGGTGTCCGTGGCTCAGAGATATGCAGTCCTTCTTCCTAGCTCCTACTAGACAACAGTATCCAGAAAATGTGGTTAATATACGAGGCTGGGCAAGTCAGTTCATGAACTCAGCCTAGAAAAAGTGCTACATACCTCACTGCTGATTGTCACAGCGGTCACCTTCAAGGCACGCGCCTTGGCCATCTGGTGACCACAGTGCTGTTCAGCAATGAGGTATCTAGCACATTTTCTAGGATGAGTTCATAAATTTACATGATGAAACAACAAGATTAAGGAATAGACTGTTAAATATATATTTTGATAAAAACTTGAGAGACAATCATTACAAATCAATCCTACATCAGAAGTAAGAGAATTAAGTGGGTTACACGTGCATTCTCCTTTCACTGGCCCATAGATAATTCTTATCCCTGGAATAAAAGATTGAGGCTAGATCACTGGATGCTTCCGAACCTTATCTTAATTCTATTTGATTTCCAGTGATACAGAACTAGCATAACAGTGATCTTCTGAATTTAGCCATCTTTAAAACTTGTTTGCTTCTTGAGTAGTCATGTAATTTGAGACAGACAAGGCTTACATCATCTGAGAACAAAAGAGGCAAATCCAATGACTGATAATCCAGAAATCTCTCCTGAGCTCTTTTTTTTTTTTTGAGACAGAGCCTCAAGCTGTTGCCCTGGGTAGAGTGCTGTGGCATCACAGCTCACAGCAACCTCCAACTCCTGGGCTTAAGTGATTCTCTTGCCTCACTCTTCCACGTTGCTGGGAACAACGCCCGGCTCGTTTTTGGTTGTAGTTGTCATCATTGTTTGGCAGGCCCAGGCTGGATTCCAACCCGCCAGCTCTGGTTTATGAAGCTGGCGCCTTTAGCTGCTTGAGCCACCAGTGCCAAGCCTCTTGTGAGGTCTTTAGGAGCCATATTTCTAGACATCTTTGCTTGGACATTGCCAGCTGAACATTTCCCTAAAAGAGGTAATTATCTCTTGCTCCCCGTCTTCCTCCTATTTTGATCAACCCACTTAAGCCAAAAACACAGGAATTTATCCTCCACGGTGACTCCGCTGCCCTAACTCAGGCCATTGTCATTTTGGTCTAGAGCGCTTCAACAGCTCAGAGCATCAGTATCAACAGATACTCAGAGCACCTTTTGTCAGTGTGTTTATCATAAAACACAAGTTGAGGATATTTTCCTACTTAAAATATTATTTATTAACTGATCCCAATCAATAACACTCAATGCAGCACTGACACTGGAGGGGACAATCTAAACTTGTTCGGGGGGTTTAACAAGCCCCTTTTCCCCTCACCACCAGTGCATGTTTTCACCCCTCCCCTCTCAGCCATCTTGGGCCACTTATAGCTTCCAAAATGTGTCATGCTTCCACATGCCTCTTCACGATCCTTCCTTCCTCTTTGCCTGGCTAATTCCTTCACAATTCACTTCCTTCAGATCTTTCCCACCACCCCCTCTGCACTTTCACAGCTTGTAAACATAACTCAGCTACACTCTACAGGTCTTACCTGATACGTGTCTGTCCTCTCTCCTAGGCTATAGCCTCATTTCTGTAGCCTCAGTGACCGGGGGCCTGCAGTGTGTCACCAACACTTGCTACACTGAAGTTCAAGTTTAACCCCCACCCTCTTCCTTTCTCTGATTACCTAAGGTGGCCTTGCATGCTTTTCCCTTATGCTTCTACCATATCTCATAAATTCCTCTATTGTAGTATTAATAGTTGCCGATGTCATACCCGTTTGCTTATTTATCTAGAAAATAGTCTGAAAATGCCTTGATGCCTGGCAGCCTGATTCTGCCTTTGTATTTTCAGTACTTGGCACACTGCTTACTATAAAGTCAGCCTTTACAGATCCTGAATAAAAGAATAAACTCAGACCTAACAGTTGCCACTGGGTATTTCTAAATCTATTTTCCAGGGTATCTCAGATCTAGTCTTAGTGATCTGCCTTCAGTTTGGGAAGAACTGGAGAATCTATATATTTACATGAAAGAGAACTTGGTTCTTTACAGGGAAGTGTGAATCAGCGTAATAGAGCAAGTTTTTCCATGCGTTGCAACCACATTAAAAAAAGCTTTATGTTATTCTTGTGTTTCCAAAATAAAATATATGAGTAAAAATGGTATAGAAGGAAGGTATATATCAAACTTTCGATTTTATTCCCCCTACTTTTAAAGCAGTAAAACAATCATGTCTTTAAACGAAATATAGTAAACTAATCCATATCAACACACTGAACTTATTGTTACTACTGAAGTGTTATCAGTTTGCAGCCCAGGAAACTTCCTGATTTTATGGTACTGCACCATACATTTATCTAAATTAAAGTGTATGAGATCTAAAGGTGCTTTTCAATCACAATATCCTTTATGAATTAAGAGTTTCATTCATCAAAATTACAGGCAAAAAGAGGTAAGGTCTCAGAGGGCTGTCTCATTACAAGCCTTGTAAACACTGTCCTTAGAAAATATTGGTTTAACACCCAACAAATCAAAATGTGATTGGGGAGAGAATTTATTTGCAATCATCTATCTTCAGAAGACAGGTTGGACTGAGTGCACTTCTTGGCCTCTTTAGCCATTCATCAAAAAATTAACAAGCAAATACCACAAACCACTAGAACGCCTTTGATTTGAAAATGTGAATTATGTGTCAAGCTGCATTGGATAGACACACGTGCCGTTTTTCTATGAAAACTTTAAAATACCATAAAATGTAAAAGTTTCAGAAGAAAAAATGTCACCAAAGTAGTAATTAATGAAGCTAACACCAAAATTATACATCCAGTTTTTTCCACGTGGAAGCATTCTATCCACAGACTTCTTAGTAAATGCATGTACTTGAAGAAACTCTGTGTGTGAAAATGTTACCTAATATAGAACACTGCATTGCATGAAGGTGATGTTCCTTTTTCATAAAATTTCCTTAATAACCAAGAATCCGTGTGAAATGAAGTACATTTTAATAGTAAAGTAACAGAAGAATGAAAATGCTGCTCGTATTGTTGCTATACTCTAGTATTTTTGCTACTATATTATTACCTTTTTAAATAAGCATATGTTTAAATGTAGAAATGAAAAATTGGAGAGTTTAGCTCATTTTTTTTTTTTTTTTTGTAGAGACAGAGTCTCACTTTATCGCCCTGGGTAGAGTGCCGTGGCGTCACACTGCTCACAGCAACCTCCAGCTCTTGGGCTTAAGCGATTCTCTTGCCTCAGCCTCCCTAGTAGCTGGG
>CAUYON010058539.1:0-12408 GCA_963573935.1 Arctocebus calabarensis
CCTGTAGTCCCAGCTCCTCGGGAGGCTGAGGCAAGAGAATCGCTTAAGCCCAAGAGTTGGAGGTTGCTGTGAGCTGTAACACCATAGCACTCTACTGAGGGTGACATAGTGAGACTCTGTCTCAAAAAAAAAAAAAAAAAACATCTGGGGCAGCACCTGTGTTTCAGTGGTTAGGGCTCTGGCCACATGCACAGGGGCTCCTGCGTTCAAACCCAGCCTGGGCCTACTAAAACAAAAACAACAAAAAAATAGCTGGTCATTGTGGCAGGTGCCTGTAGTCCCAGCTACTAGGGAGGCTGAGGCAAGAGAGTCGCTTGAGCCCAAGTGTTTGAGGTTGCTGTGAGCTGTGACACCACAGCACTCTACCCAGGGCGACAGAGTCTCACTTTTATCTCAGTTTTATCTCAAATTTTAGGGAAATAGTTTAAAAAATAATTATCATAAAGGCTGTCAGAATGAAAAAATGAGAACACGGTTGTTACTCTTTTTTTTTTTTTTTTTTTTTTTCAGTTTTTTGCCGGGGCTGCCTCCGGCAAATGGGGCCAGCACCCCACTCCTTCGAGGCACACACGCCACCCAAGTTTGTTACTCTTATTAGTAAAAATACTTGTTCTTAAAGTTTTCAGCTCCAAGGAAAGCATCTCTATACCCTCCTGCTGCCTTACTCATGGGGCTCGGTTCTTGCTTGAGCAGGGATGTCCGTGGCACCTGTCCCAGCACGAGTACAGTGAAGACATTGTAAATGACAAGATGACATGTAACGAAGTATCTGTGGGTTAGACTAATGATTTTAAGTTCTTTTATTGAATATTAAAAATATTCTTCTTTATGCCATTTCCTAGATGTAGTAGCACCAAAGGAGAAGGGCAGGCTGCTGGCCCCCCAAGCAGCAGCTGAATTGTCTAAAAACTTATCTTCACCCAATTCTTACCCATCAGTCGTGAATAAAGGTGGGATGGGAGCTAGCCCTAACCCCGATGACAGCACGCTACTCACACAGGAAGGGCTTCCGAAAGTGTTGTCCAGAAAGACTTTGGTAGAGTTTCCTCAGAAAGTTCCGTTTCCATTCAGAAAACAGGGTTCTGCCTCAAAAGCTCGTCGGAAGGGCCAGAAAGTGACAGATGATTCATCTTCAGCTAGCTCTTCTGATTCAGAGTCTGATAAGGAGGGTGACAGTTCAGAAGTCGGTGCTCGAGTGGCGAGCAAAAGCAAAAGAGGGTTTCGGAAACCAGAGGCCTCTAATGCCCTTGAAAACACAGCGCCCCAGACTGTGATATTAGCAAAAGAGAAACCTGGGTCGCAGAAGCCTCACACGGACGCCACCTCCCTAGATCCCCGTCAGCCAAAGAAGAAAAGGGTCACCATGCAGCTATCAGAGGACACAAAGGAGCCTAAACCAGAAACTCGGATTCCCAAGTCACAAGCGAATGAAGAGTTTCTGAAGCAAGATATGGAAGAAAAGCAATTTCAGAAAGTATTTCAATCAAATGAAACAGACAAAGAAAGCCAAAAGCCATGTGAAGTTAAAGGAGTCTTCCCTGACCACACAAAATCAGGATTGTCTTCACAGCTGGACATTGGCCTAGCGCCCACCCTGTTGACAGAGGAAGCCAGAGTGGAGGGGCAGCTCCAAGCCACTCCTGGGGCTGGAGAGAGTCATCTGGAAAAACCAGTGCCAGAGCTTAATGGAAAGGCAGCCTCCCCCCTGCTCAGAAACAAACACCCGAGGAAGCAGGAAGTAGGAGGATCTGCGGAGGCTGCAAAAGAGATCTTGGAAGACCAGGCACCAGGAACGCATTTGAAGACAGTTCCTGCTGAAAATACACATGTTTTCAGTGAACAGGCTGCAGTGTTAAGGCCTCAGAGTGAGGCCATGGAAGACTCCTCCCCGCCAGTGGAAGACCAGGACAGCACACAGGGTATACCTTAACTTATGCTTGTGAGCTATCCTGTTCCTGAGGGGTGGTTAGACTCTACAGAACTAGCTTCCTTTCTCTATAATTAGAAAGTGTTAGTGAGATTTCATAAAAGAAATATGGTTTATAACACTGGCTCAGCTAAGCAGAGAAGTGTGTCTTATGGATAACACAAATCTTTATATACAAAATTCCCAAGATATTTTAAACTTATTTGAAAATGAACTAGGTATGGTAGCTTGTGCTTGTAGTCCCAGCTACTTGGGAGGCTGAGGCAGAAGGATCCATTAAGCCCAGCCTGGACAACATAGCAAGATCCCATCTGAACACAAAAAATAAAAATGAAGGAGTATGCCCTTGGCACTCTTGACTATTAACTAATGTAATCTCGAAAACTAACAGTTTAATGTCTTCACCCTCAACTTTTGAGGGTGTGTGAGTGTTCATGAACTTGAAGAGCATCTCACTAAGTGAAAAGGGAGTCTCCTATGTAACTTGCCCAGTGAGAGCGTGGTTACGCCTGGTATCGTAGTCTTCAGGTGAGCTGAGCTGATGATTGCATTCTTATGCGTTAAAGCAGTGAGTATCTTACCAGGGCAGCCATGAATGGACTGTATGATTTACCTGAAAAGCACGTGGGCTGCTTCATAATGAATTTTATGAAGGGCTATTAAAGGAAAACAGTGTTATTCCTATTAGGTTATTTTCTTAGGCCCTAAACTTGATAAAATTTGCTTTAGGTTGGTCAAGGCAAACGTGAAAAGCAGGACTTCCATTTTAGAATCTACCTTTTCAAGACTTCTTGAAAATGCACTATTGCTAACAAATCCTGCTCCTTCCTGCGACTGCTGTTCATTCTGTTTAATGCCGCCTGTTGCCTCGTTTGCATCACCTGTCCATTACTCTTGGCTGCATTATGTCAACAGGATGTGTCTGTTTTCCTTCCTCTGTCGTCTCTGTGCAGAGTCCCGCTGCGCCTCGGGCCTGCACTCCCTGGGGCTGCCCTTGGTGGTCTCCAGCTCTGCAGTGGAGACTGGGAATGCCCAAACTGGCAGGATCCACACCCTGAGCACTGGGGATTTTAAGCTGGCTAAGCTTTTTGAAAAGAAACTTGTTTCTGATATTTCAGAGCCATGTCATTTTTCATATATTCCCTTTGCCCTTCAGAGACACCCAAGAGCAAAGCTCATTTGCAGGGCCATGTCTGTGCAGGGCAGACTGGACTCACTGAGTCTCCATGCCCCACACTCCAGGCTCCTCGCCTTCCCGGGGCATGGTTTGGGAGGAGAGTGTCCTGCCCACGGCTCCCTTCAGCCCTTCCTTCTCTGTGCTTAATAACACGTCCCACTTCCAAGTTGGACCTACACTGCATGGAAGCCATTCAGCGTGGTGAGACTTTTGATGCCAGCTCTTTAATTAAAACCTCATTTTTGTTTAATACAACTTAAAAAAAACCCAGGCTTTGGGTAATAATTGAAATAGTGAAAAAAATATATTTTGTGTGCAGTGTGAGTCCTAATGACATGATTTCCGGGAGTCTCAGCCTGTCGTCCTGGGAGCTTCGTCTGCAGGACCCCGGTGTTTCTGCTGGTTCAGCCCCATACGGACAGTGTTAATCAAAGGTCCGGATGTATGGTTTTTACTTTTTTTTCCATTTAAGGATATGAAGCTAAGTTAATATTTTTAGTCTATGAATCTAAAGTTTTCCAACAGTTTTGTCAAAAAAAGCAAAAGCAATAAAACCTATACATTTCTTTGCCAGTTTCCTTAACTCTGTTGTTATAAGAGAAATTATCAGCTCGGCGCCTGTGGCTCAATGGGCTAAGGCGCCAGCCACGTACACCTGATCTGTCGGGTTCGAATCCAGCCCGGGCCCGCCAAACAATGACGACTGCAACCAAAGAATGGCCAGGCATTGTGGGGGGCGCCTGTAGTCCCCGCTACTTAGGAGGGAGAGGCAGGAGACTCGCTTGAGCCCAGGAATTGGACGTTGCTGTGAGCTGTGATGCCACAGCACTCTGTCCAGGGTGACAGCTTGAGGCTCCATCTCAAAAAAAAAAAAGGAAAGAAATTATCTAATTGTATTCAGAGAATTAGGATGCTCCCCTAGTTTCTGCATTTCAGAAGTTTTCAAACACAGTTCGTTTCTATAATAGATTTCTCAGAAAAGTTATTTTATGCATCTTTAAATGACCTGAAAGCCCTTCTGTAATTGTAGTTTCTTTTTTTTCTTTTTCTTTTTTTTTTTTTGTGGAGACAGAGTCTCACTTTATCACCCTCAGTAGAGTGCTGTGGAGTCACAGCTCACAGCAACCTCCAGCTCTTGGGCTTAAGGCGTTTCTCTTGCCTCAGCCTCCCAAGTAGCTGGGACTACAGGCGCCCGCCACAACACCCGGCTAATTTTTGATGCAGTTTGGCCGGGGCTGGGTTTGAATCCGCCACCTTCGGTATATGGGGCTGGCGCCCTGCTTGCTGAGCCACAGGCGCCGTAATTGTATTTTCAAAGTTCTGAGAAATCTGACTCCTCCAAGTTTACCAAGTAAGATGCGAAGCCACTTTCTAACAACTATTCCATTTCTTTTTTTTTGTAGAGAGTCTCACTTTTTTGCCCTCGGTAGAGTGCCGTGGTGTCACACAGCTCACAGCCACCTCTAACTCCTGGGCTGAGGCGATTCTCTTGCCTCAGCCTCCAGAGTAGCTGGGACTACAGGCGCCCACTACAACGCCTGGCTATTTTTCTGTTTTGCAGTTCGGCCAAGGCTGGGTTTGAACCCACCACCTTCAGTACATGGGGCCGGCGCCCTACTTGATGAACCACAGACGCCGCCCAACTATTCCATTTCTTACACAACTCGTTAACAACTAGTCCATTTCTTACATTATTAAGGCTATATGTTTTAGGATAAATTTTCAACTAATACCTTTATTTTGCTATTGAAGATAACTACACTGTGGCTTTCGTGAGCTTTTCTTTCCTCTTAGACAGTTTGTCTGGCACGGGAGGATGGATGAAGGTGGATGAGTGTGGGAGCCCAGGCGTCATGCAGAACTGTCCTCACAGGCCAGCTCACATGTCCCTGTTTCCTCTGCAGAGCCTGCCGGGGAGCCTTCTGAGCCGTCGGACTCCAACACCTACAAGAACCTCCAGCATCATGACTATGGCACGTACACCTTCTTAGACCTCAACCTGGACCTCTCCAAATTCAGGATGCCTCAGCCCTCGTCAGGACGAACATCACCTCGACACTGAGAGCCCTCAGTTTAAAGAGGAATTTGCGTCATCTTTGCTGGCACTCTTGCCTACAAAAATAAAATCCACTCAGAGAGTCACAAAGCCCAGTTTGTATAATTGGTTTCCCTTTACACTTTTTGTAGTGAATGGTGAATCTGGAATCCCATTGCTAGTTTTCCTGTATTTAGCAATAGCTACTATGTGTAAGGAGTTTTGCTTTATAAGGTTATAACTAGGCAAATCTATAAAACTAGAGAAGTTCAAATGCTTTTGAGCAGTATAATTCCGTGCAGAGCCCAATTTAGCACTGAACTAATTAACAGCTAAGTATCAATACGTGTAGTAGTGACTTCTAATTTTATAGGCCTAGTTGGTTGGTTTTTTGTTTGTTTGTTTGTTTGTTTTGAGACAGTCTTACTATGTCCCCCTTGGTAGAGTGCAGTCACATCACAGCTCATAGCAACCTCAAACTCTTGGGCATAAGTGATTCTCTTGCCTCAGCCTCCCAAGTACCTGCAAGTATAGGCACCCGCCGCAATGCCCAGCTATTTTTTGTTGTAATTGTCATTGTTGTTTAGCAGACCCTGCCAGGTTCAAACCCGCCAGCCCTGGTACACATGGCCGGCGCCCTAACCACTGAGCTATGGGCGCTGAGCCTTTAGGCCTAGTTTTTGGTAAATAAGAAACAGTTTTGGGGTAGCACCTGTGGCTCCAAGGAGTAGGGCGCCGGCCCCATATGCCAGAGGTGGCGGGTTCAAACCCAGCCCCAGCCAAAAAAAAAAACAGTTTTGGCTAGGCGCCTGTGCCTCAAGAGGCTAAGGCGCCAGCCACCTACACCTAAGCTGGCAGGTTCGAATCCAGCCCAGGCCCGCCAAACAACAATGATGGCTACAACCCCCCCCCCAAAAAAAATAAGCCAGGCGTTATGGCGGGCGCCTGTAGTCCCAGCTACTTGGGAGGCAGAGGTAAGAGATTGGATTGAGCCCGGGAGTTAGAGGTTGCTGTGAGCTGTGATGCGACAGCACCCTACCCAGGGGGACAACTTGTGGCTCTGTCTTAGGAAAAAAAAAAAAAAGTTTTATTTTAACTAATTACTGGATCACAAATAAATGGTACTAAATTATAGTGTTTTATTGTCAGAAAAGAACAATTATTTTGTTTGCCTCTATTAGATATTTGATGTATACCTGGGGAATTTTTAAGTTGTGAGATTAGGGAGAGGTGGAAGTTTTGTACAGTCCGGCCCCAGCTTTGCCCCTGAATGGCCACAGGAGACTCTGAACTAATTTAGCTATTTAGGATTTCTGGGATGGCCGGGTAATCTTCCCTCACGGTGCCTGGAGGTGGCAGTGAGCAGCACACAGCGGAAGGCCCCGTCTCCTTGGGACTAAGGGAGGGTGAGGACACTGCCAACTGAGCGCCGAGCGGACGCTCGGCTCAGCAGAGGCGACCTGAGCCAACGTGTTAGGGCCCGAAATGCAAAGGTCTCCTCTGCTGACATGGGGCGTTGCTGCCTGTTTTGTAATACTGTCTTCATACTGCCTTTCACAGACTTGTTCATGGGCCCAAACTTGTGGGTTTTATTTCATTTCAATTCTGGTCCTTGGCCTCCAGTCAACTTACAACAGACTCAACACAGTGTACTTGTAACTTATGATTCGTATTTTTATAATGCTGCATTTCTTAAAATTAGTCCAAAAAGGAAAACCAAAATTAAAAATGTGTTACAATCATCTGCCTCAGATTTTGTTACCACCCAAGAGACTTAGCAACTCAGCATGATTATCCTAAACACATTTTTTATTATAAAAGTAATACAATCACATTACCAAAAAGAAAGTAGAAAATAGTGGTAATATATAAAACCCACTCTGCTAACTAGCCACTGTTACCATTTCTCCCCTCCCCCCAGCATGGGAGTTAATGTATGTATAGTTTTTGTCCTGCTCTTCACATTTTTTTGTTTTATCTTTTAATTCCTTCCCATAGTGGGGTCTGGAAGCCTGTTTTGTGTGGTGATTTGCTGGGGGATGTGAAGCCGAATATCCTGGACCATTGATGCCATGGAATTGAGAGTCTTTTGATATTAAAATGAGTATGATGAGAATGAATATATCTTAATTCTGTATACGTTTGTAACATGGAGCATGAGACTCAAAGTTCTGCATTACAGCTGGGCTTTCAGCCTGGGGGATTGGCTCTCGGCCTTCACCCACTGGAAGGGCCCCAGCCCCAGCCCCAGGGCCGTCTGCTTTCTGACCGAGGCTGATGACTTCCTGATGCTTCATCTGGTGGCAGCACGGGGCTTTCCAGAGTCCATTTTGGGGTCTCTGTTGGTTCCCAAGTTCTCTAAAAGAGCAGCAGTGCAGACATGACTCCCCGTGTGTTCTGTGTTGTTTCCTTACAGACACCCACCAGTGGAGTCAGGGACATGCAGAAACAGGACCCCGGTGGCATGTGACTGTTAGATGCATTTCCACAAACCCACTGGCTGAATCACAGAATGTGAACCCTGCTCCTGCTTTTGTTTCTCCTGGAGTTTTAACCCAGTTTAATACCTCCGAGTTAAAGAATTAGTTTACCTCCTGTCACCTGAGCCTTGGTGCCTCCCTGGACACTTGCTCTCTTGTAGCTGGTGCAAATGCCCTGGGACTGGAGGAGCTGACCGACTCTTGCCCTGACGGTCGGGCGCCTCTGATTCTGCTTCCAAGTGCCTGCTTTGTGCTTTAAGAGCTTATGTTCTCCTGCCAGTCTCAATCATTGGGTTACAGCTCACCACCCGAGGGTATCTGACCGTGGCCCCAAGCCTTGCCCATAGTAAACAATCAAAATTTTGTAAAATGAGCTCAACACAGACTTTACTACACCCTGCACGGAAGATGCACAAGATTGGTTTGTTCTGTCAAAGCTGGTCGGCAGGCTTTCTGTAAAGGGCTAGACGGTAAGTACATGGCTTTACAGGCTGCATAAAATCTCTGCAACACAAGTCTTTTTTTAATAATCCTTTCAAAATGTAACACAAAAGGGACAGTGAGCAGATAATCTGTGGGCTATGGTTTATCAACCCCCACATTAGGCCACCATGGGGAATTTTAACAAAAAAAGGGCTGGACAGAGAAAAGGCTGAGGCCGGGGGCTATTTAGGAGCTCACTCCCTCAGTCAGACTTTTCTCCCCGACTCTCCTCCCTCCCCCTTTGCCTTTATTCTAGAAGGGATCTGAAACACTGGGTATAGAAAAGGAACGTCAGCTAAGGCAGGTTTCTTCTAGAGTAATTCTTACTCTACTAAGCCCGTGGTAAAGGTTATTTTAAATGCCAGTAGGTCACTTGGTGAGGAAGCGGGGAGGAATGCGCCAGTGATGCTGCGGGGCAAGCTGCTGGGGAAGGAGCGAAGGTGGGTACTTACCAGCTCATGCTCCTAATCCCAGCACCCTGGGAGGCCAAGGTGGGCCTTTTACCTCAGTTGAGGAGGTTGAGACCAGCTGGAGACAGAGTGAGACCTTGTCCCTACTAAAAACAGAAAAAGTGGCTTGGCACCCATAGCTCAGTGAGTAGGTACCGGCTGAAAGGACCAAGCTGTCTCCATTTTGTTAAAACTAACTCATTTTGTCCCACAGCCTTCAATTTGCAGCTGCATACCAAAGGTCAATTTGTATCTGCATACCAAAGGTGATAGGCAACCTGCTTCCTCCCCCACCCCTGGCTCCACTATGTCCCCAGTAGTAATAAATTCTTCCCCAGGCTAATTAGCCCAGAACAGACATTGTCCAGGCCCCTAAGCCCTGTCAGCTCTCCCCAGCACTTCACCCAATGCCCCCTCCCTTTGTTCCTTTCTGTACCCTTAAAACTGCTCTCCCCTCTGAGGTTGAGGCTTCTCTGCTTTCCTGCTGCATCAGGAACAGGAAGCCCTAGCCTGAGCTAGCTAATAAACTACTTCTTGCTTTCGCATCAGACTTGGTCATTGGGTGATTGATGGGGGGGACCCCGCGAGTTGGGCACAACCTGGCTACATACATCGAGACTGGCCTGCTAAACAACAACAACTGCAACAACAACAATAAAATAGCCAGGTGTTGCGGCCAGCGCCTGTAGTCTCCACAACAGATTGGTTTGTTCTGTTAAAGCTGGCCAGCAGGCTTTCTGTAAAGCCTGAAGAGGCTGAGACAAGAGAATCACACCAAGAGTGTGAGGTTGCTGTGAGCTGTGACGCTACAGCACTCTACCCAGGGTGACGCTTGAGACTCTGTCTCAAAAAAATAAATAAATAAATAAAATGAAAACTAAACCATAATTTGAAAAACTATGGACACGCCTGCAGAAGTGTGAGGGTGCAGCTGCAGAGTGGGAGGAGAATGCAGATTACTGATCATTGTAGACTGGTCACGTGCACATGAGAGTTCACGATTCTGTTCTCTCTACTCTTTGTTTAGAAACTTTTATTTTTTTTTTATATTTATTTTTTTTTTGTAGAGACAGAGTCTCACTTTATGACCCTCGGTAGAGTGCTGTAGCATCACACAGCTCACAGCAACCTCCAACTCCTGGGCTTAAGCGATTCTCGTGCCTCAGCCTCCCGAGTAGCTGGGACTACAGGCGCCTGCCACAACACCCGACTATTTTTCTGTTTTGCAGTTCACCTGAGGCTGGGTTTGAACTCACCACCTTAGGTATAGGGGCCCAGTGCCCTACTCGATGAGCCATAGGCGCTGCCCTGTTTAGAAACTTTTATAATAAAAAGAAAACTTTAGGCTCCGTGCCTGTGGCTCAATGGGCTAAGGCACCAGCCACATACACCTGAGCTGGCAGGTTCAAATCCAGCCTGGGCCCGCCAAACAACAATGACAGCTGCAACCAAAAATGGCCAGGCATTGTGGCAGGCACCTGTAGTCCCAACTACTTGGGAGGCAGAGGCAGGAGACTCGCTTGAGACCAGGAATTGGAGGTTGCTGTGAGCTGTGATGCGACAGCACTCTATCTAGGGTGACAGCTTGAGGCTCTGTCTCAAAAAAAAAAAAAAAAAAGAAAACATTAATCATCAGGCTAGTAATGTGGAGAATGGAATAGGGAAGGAAAAAGCTTCAGACAGAAGACACTGCAATTCCCCCAGGCAAGGGGTGTCAGGCTGCTGAGCTCAGGGTTGGCACCTCAGCTGGGGCCCAAATAACTCAGCTTCTGAGATCACAGCCAAACCACCCCTAGGAAAGACGGACATGGCTTACACCATTCCAAGAGCCTATGAACACCACTCCCCTCTCACCCCTGCCGCTGTAGGTTGCATTAGCCTCACGTTGGTTAATCTGATAACTTACCCTACTAGTGGTGTGATAAGTATATTTTCTCCAGCCTTGGAGGCATAAAAAGCCTAAATATCATTTCATATGCTCTTTCAATTCTTTGATACAATTTTTTATCTTAAGAAAATGTTCTGGCTCGGCACCTATGGCTCAACGGGCTAAGGCGCCAGCCACATACACCTGAGCTGGTAGGTTCGAATCCAGCCCTGGCCCGCCAAACAACAATGACGGCTGCAACCAAAAAATGGCCAGGAGTTGTGGCGGGCGCCTGTAGTCCCAGCTACTTGGGAGGTGGAGGCAGGAGACTCGCTTGAGCCCAGGAATTGGAGGTTGGTGCCACGGCACTCTATCCAGGGTGACAGCTTGAGGCTCTTTCTCAAAAAAAAAAAAAAGAAAATGTTCTATAGTGTGACTCTGAACACTTCATTTCCTTCCTACTCAGTGGTCCTTTGGCCTTGATTGTCATCACTTTTCTATCCTCCATATACCCCTCCTTCTACCTGCCTGTATTCATTATTATTTTTTTTTTTTTTTTTTTTAGAGAGAGTCTCACTTTGCTGCCCTGGGTAGAGTGTTGTAGCATCACAGCTCACAGCAACCTCAAACTCTTGGACTTAAGCGATTCTCTTGCTTCAGCCTCCCAAGTGCTGGGACTACAGGCGCCTGCCACAAGACCCGGCTATTTTTAGAGACAGGATCTCGCTCTTGCTTAAGCTGGTCTCGAATTCCTGAGCTCAGGCAATCCACTCACCTTGACCTCCCAGAGGGCCAGGATTACAGGCGTGAGTCCCCACACCCTGCCTTCTGTTAGTAATTTTCAAGAATATAGCTCATTGTTATTAATATAGTGACCATGTTGTCCAATAGTTCTCTGTTTGCCCAACATCACCACTCTGCCCCGTCCCCTCCACCCTGGTCCTCCTGTGAGTTTAAGTCTGTAGGCTCCATATGCAAGCAAGATGACGCAGGATCTGTCTTTCTGTGCCTGGATATTTCACTAAGCTCATGCATGTTGATACAAATGAGAAGATTTTCTTCTTTTTTACAGCTTCCTGATATTCCATCATGACTTTAGATCCCATTGCCTTTGTGCGTTCACCCACTGATGGACACATAGGTTGATTCCATGTCTTGGCTATGGGGGATGGTGCTGCAGTGAAACATGACGCAGGTGTCCCTCCAATATACCAATTTCAATTCCTTTGGATATATACCCTGTCCTGGGATTGCTGGTTCATACGCTAATTCTAATTTTGTTTTTGTTTTTTTTTTTAGAGACAGTCTTACTTTGTCGTCCTTAGAGTGCTGTGGCATCACAGCTCACAGCAACCTCTAACTCCTGGGCTTAGGCGATTCTCTTGCCTCAGCCTCCGAGTAGCTGGGACTATAGGCGCCCGCCACAACACCCGGCTATTTTTTTGTTGCAGTTTTGGCCAGGGCCGAGTTGAAACCCTCCACCCTTGGTATATGGGCTGGCGCCCTATCCACTGAGCCACAGGCACTGCCTTGCTAGTTCTAATTTTAATGTTTTTAATTCATCCTGTTTTCTACAATGGCTGCACTAATTTACATTCCCCCCAACAAGGGTTCCCTTTTCTCCACTGTTTCCACAATATCTTCCCATAACTCGTATCTATCTGTGCACATCAGAAAGTGCCAGGGACATTAATCAATCCCCCAAAGAACCAAAACAACTCACCTGCAAGGTCTCCCACTGGCAAGGTCTCCATTAGCAATTAGCCCCATCCAGTCCAAATGACCCTAACCCACGGGTTCTCAACCTTCCTAAAGCCACTTTTTTTTTTTGTACAGACAGAGTCTCACTTTATCGCCCTGGGTAGAGTGCCGTGGCATCACACTGCTCACAGCAACCTCCAGCTCCTGGGCCCAAGCGATTCTCTTGCCTCAGCCTCCCTAGTAGCTGGGACTACAGGCGCCCGCCACAGCGCCCGGCTATTCTTCTGTT
>CAUYON010058541.1:0-12852 GCA_963573935.1 Arctocebus calabarensis
TTTTGTAACTGAGATCTGGAGAGAAAGGAGGAAAAAGAGAGAAAGGAACAGAAAAGAATGACAGCTCTAGTGATGGCACTCTGACAAACGAGCAACCTTCAGGGGCAGAGGGAAACCAGAGGAGCGAAAAACAAGTGCTTCCATTGTGGTCAGACTGGCCACTTCAGAGAAGACTGCCCCCAGCAGCACCACTGGCTGGGTAAGCCACCTGGTCCCTGTCCAGAATGCCAGGGTGACCACTGGAGGGTGGCCTGTCCCCAGAGATGAAGGCCTCCTGGACAGTGACCCCATTGGACCCCAAACTGGACTGAGAATGCCCGGGGCAAATTCTCATGGCTCCAGCTTGTGTCATCACACCTCAAGAGCCCCAGGTTTGCCTTATAGTGGAGCGCCAGGAGAGTAAATTTCTTTTGGACACTGGAGCAACCTTTTCTGTACTTGTCTCTAATCCTGGTCTTTTATCTCCCAAATCCATAACTATACAGGGAGTGTCTGGATAGCCGGTTACCAAATTTTTCTCCCAGCCTCTAAGCTGCAATTGGGATGGCTTGCTGTTCTCTCATGCCTCCCTAATCATCCCTGAAAGTCCTGCTCCCCGTTTGGGGAGGGACATACTAACTAAAACAGGACCTTTTCCCTCCCGGAGATCTAGTCATGATCAAAAACTCTTCCCTCTAATTCATCTTCCCTGACCCCAACTTGGGAAGTCCACTTTCCTGTTATCTTGTCTTCTTCTACAGCTGTTAAAGTTATAGGAGTCGATTCCTGCATACATCATTCACGAGTAAAGTCCTGCATCCCTCCATCTTCTACGGAGGCAGGCAATGAAGACAGCCAATCACAAAGAAAGAAGTTATTATTTCTTGTGAGCCAAAAGAAAGTTTGAAGTTATTATTTAGGAAACAGCAAGAAAAATCCTAATACCATTTTCTTTTAGCATCATTGAATAAGTGCTTCTGACCTGACGCTGTTCTACCTTTGCCTATTACTGATTACACTAATCTGATTTATGTTTTCCAGAAATGTCATCAAGCCACACGCAATAAAGATGGTTCCAGTCCATGAACCCCTGTATCACTCTCCCTCTGGAGAAACCCTAACTGCCCCCTTCTATCATCACCCGATCCAGCAGGAAGCAGTTAGATGGAGTCTTCACCCCTTCTCCCTAACAGCAATTAGAGTTTCTACTCAGATAGGGAGAATTGATGCAGGACATTTGGCGCCCTAGCCAGCTCAGCGGAGCTGGCGGACCTGCCGCCTCCTCCTTGGTGGTGTCCGTGTTGCGGCAGCCAGCTGAAGAGCTAGCGGGCTGGATGACAGGCAAGGAGGGGGACCCCCAACCCCGACCAGAGGCTCCAATAGCCAGGAAGGCTGGACAACAGCCGAGGAGACACGTGTGCCTTGGTGTCTCCTTCACTTTACACTTAGGACTAAATGTGAAACCCCCACTTCCTCCTAGGTCAATTTCTTGTGAATTTCCCAGGCCTCATTTCCATGAATGGACTGTATCCATTCATTGATACATTCATTCACCTTGCCCTAGGCGGAAGGGACTGTATTCATTCATTTGCTGGCCAAGGAACCCATACACCTATATATACCCTGAGACTAAAGGCCTAAAGGAGGAGACGGGGAAAGACCGGGAGAGAAATGGAGAGAGCTTCTTTCTCCCCACTTGAATTCTCTCCCTCTACCAGGAGCTTTAGTGTTTTCTGTATTCTTTTCTGTAAATAAATTCTGTCTTACCACTGGGGGGTGGGGAGAGGAAATAATGTAATGAAGAATAATAAAATATATGTATTTTAAAAAATAGTAAGATGGACAAATAAATATCTGTATATTTATTGAAGACTATGAATATTAGCATCAGCTTAATATAACTGCATGCATGTTATATTATCAGTGAATCTAATAAAAGAAGGAGCATATAACCTATGACTCCAAATATACCAAATGCAAAAATAGGCAAATATAATTTATAATGTTATGAGTTAGCAGAGTGGACGTTTTGGAGCGAAAAGGACTAGGAGGAACATGAGGGCTGTTGGAATTCTGGGATGTTCTCTTCCCTCAGCTGGGTACTGGTTACACGATGCTGTATTCAGTTTGTGGAAATTCACTGAACTATGTACTTCTTATGTGCACACTTTTTGTATGTATAATCTAGTTTGATAAACTTTTGCTTTTCAGTGCAAAACAAAGAAAGTTATTCCCAGAAAAATTAAATCCAGGAACGTCAAGCCAGCAGGTCCAGAGTAAAAGAAATATTAATATAATTTCTTTAAACATAAGAAAATGATCCCAATTTCATGGGATCATGGAAATTAGAAAGGTATTAAAAGCAACAAAAGGTAAATAAGTGGGTCAAACTAAATAAATAGCAACTGTACAAGCCAATACAGTTGGCTTATGAAGTATAATACATACGTGGATTTAAAATACATGACAATGGCATAAAAAATAGAGGGAGCCTTTGTATACACAAATAATAGCTAGTCAAGAAGTTAATCAGATGACCAACCACACTGCCATGTCTTATGGTGATTCACCTGAGCCTCTACAAGTCTGCTAACCCACGGAGAAAATTGAGTGGGGAGAGGTACCACACTTTCTAGTTTGGCATGTTACTTATACAGTAAGTGACTAAAGGCTTACCTGATACTTTCATTTTTGTCTTGTTGCTTAAAATGCCTACTCAAACACCTGGTATCTCAGCTTTCTCCAACTCAGGAGAGCTCCACACCAAGTTTATGTATCTTTGATACAACATGTTGAAAATTCTAATTAAGATGTATAAAATTTTAAACTCAAAAACAAAATCACTACCACATAATATTGAAGAAAAACAACAAAGAAAACCCACATAAAAGCAGGAGTATGCAATATTAATGGTTTAAAAAACTCAATTTTTAAAAATATCAATTCTCCATTGATTTAAAAATTCGATGTATGTTCACTGAAGGAGTTCAGGAATATTTTCATTTAAAGGCCCTTCAAGATCAAAAAGCATTACAAGGCAACAAGGCATTTGCTGTTTATCTGCATAAATTGGACTGAGGTATCAAAAAAACAATTCACTTCCCTTCCTATACCTACTATCTCAGTATATTGCAGAAAAGAAAATCAGGACTGTGACCTTACCTGGCCCAAATCATTTTAAACATAATACCTGTCTCTCTAGCAAATTTACAAATCAGCCTGTCTCCCCCTCAATCCATTCATTCTCCCAAGTGTCTATTTATCCTCCCCAGAAACCATTCATTGCCTCAAAACAGAATTACCTACATTCCTCATTTCCCCCTCCCTCCTAAAAGGTGTATATAAAAATATCTGGATTCCATTTGGGATTTCCACAGAAATGATAAATAGTTGAGGTGATAGATATGCTAATTTTTTCATCATTCCCCAATGTATACATGTATCAAAACATCACATTGTACTTCATAAATATGTATCATTATTGCTGTTGGATTAAAAATAAAACAATCTTTAAAAAAAAAAGAAGTTAATCAAAAATCCAATTCCCTTCACAATAGCTTCAAAGAAAATGAAATACCTAGGAATATACCTAAAGAAAGAGGTGAAGGACCTCTACAAAGAGAGTTATGAAACCCTAAGAAAGAAACAGCAAAACCATTAACAAATGGAAGAACATACCTTGTTCTTGGCTGGGAAGAATCAACATTGTTGAAATATCTTTACTACCCAAAGCAATCTACAGATTCAATATAATCCCCATTAAAATACCAACATCATATTTTTAAGAACTGGAAGAAATAATTCTTCATTCATATGGAACCAGAAAAGAATCCCATATAGACAAGGAAATTCTTAGTAATAAAAACAAAACAGGAGGCACTCTACCAGACTTTAGGTTACATCACAAGTTCGCAGTGATCAAAACAGCATGATATTGGCACAAAAATAGAGACATAAACATTTGGAACAGGATAGAAAACCAAGAGATGAAACCAGTCTCTTATAGCCATTTGATCTTTGATAAACCAAACAAAAGCCTACAGAAGAGAAAAGAATCCCTGTTCAATTAATAGTGCTGGGAAAACTAAATAACCACATGTAAAAGACTGAAATTGGACCTGCACCTTTCACAACTTACAAAAATTGACTCAAGATGTATAAAAGATTTAAGTCTAAGCTGTGAAATGATAAGAATCCTAGAAGAAAGTGTGGGAAAAACTCTTGATGATGTCAGCCTGGGGAAAGATTTTATGAAGAAGACTTCAGTAGCAATTACAACAACAATAAAAATAAACAAATGGGACTTAATTAAACTGAAAAGCTTTTGCACTACTAAGGACACAATAATTAAAGCAAATAGACAACCTTCAGAATGGGAGAAAATATTTGTGTGTTATGATTCTGACAAAAACTTGATAGCTAGGAGCTATAGAGAACTAAAATTAACAAACAAACAAAAAAGAGCAAACAATTTCATCTATCGCTGGGGAAGGGACATGAACAGAACCTGCTCTGAGGGTAACAGAGGAATGGCTAACAAACATATGAAAAAATGCTCATTTCCCTAATCATCAAAGAAATTTAAATTAAAAGCACCCTGAGATATCACTTAACCCCAGTGACAATAGCCCACACCACAAAATTCCAGAGTTACAGATGCTGGCAGGGTTGGAGAGAGAGAGGGACACTTTTACACTGTTGGTGGGACTACAAACTAACAGCCTCTTTGAAAAAAAGCATGGAGAATCCTCAAAAACCTCAAATTACACTTCCCATTTGACCCTGCAATCCCACTACTAGGCCTCTACCCAGAAGAAAAAAAATCACTTTATCATAAAGACATTTGCACTAGATTATTTATCGCAGCTCAATTTACAATTGCCAAGATGTGGGAACAACCTAAACGCCCATCATCTCAGCAGTGGATTAACAAACTGTGGTATACGTATACCAGGGAGTACTATTCAGCCGTAAGAAAAGATGGTGACTTTACATGTTTTGTATTAAACTGGATGGAGTTGAAACATATTCCCCTTAGTAAAGTATCCCGGGAATGGAAAAGCAAACATCCAACGTATTCAGTTTTATTATGAAGCCAGTGGATGCACTAACACATGCCTGCATAGGAGAAAAACCTAATTCTATTCAAGTTGAAGGTATTGGGGGAAAAGGCAGGGGGATTTGTGTGCTCCCACTTAAAGGGCACAAGGCAAGAGTATACGACACACCTTTCGGGGAAGGCACACAACTAAAAGAGGGACTGTATCTAACAAACTCAAATATTGTGACCTGGTTGTTTGTACCCTCACATTAACCTGAAATAAAAAAATTAAGAAAGGGGTCAATAACAATTGTTTTCATTTTTACATTTTTCAGGGTGTAACAGAAATTTCTAATTCATAGTGAATGCTCTTAAGTCTATAATACATGCTGCAATCTCCACATTAACCACTAAAAGAATAATAAAATAATCCATAGCCAAAGGCAAAAAAGGAAGAAAATGGAATGCATAAAATCTTGATAAGTGCAAAGGAAGATATGAAAGAATAAAGAGAGAAAATAACAGAATAGTAAATATAAATATATGAAATAATAATTACATAAGTATGAATGAACTAAAATGTTCTCAAACTGAAATTTTTAGAATACATTTTATCCTTTAAAAAAGATCTATGCTGCTTATAATAAGAAACATACCCCTAATACATGGACACAGAAATATTGAAAGTAAAAAGAGAAAGCTGGATATGCCATGAAAACAATAAACAAAAGAGAGCTAGTGTGCTATGCTCATATCACAGAAGGTAGATTTTAAGAAATAAATACACTAGAGCACAACAGGGTGAATATATGTAAAACTACTAAGCTATACACTTTCAAATTATTGAGACAGTAAAGTTTATTTCATGATTTTTAATATTAAAAAGTTAAAGAAGAAAATCCCATGAAGCTTATGTCGAACAGCTAGATGAAAATATTTCAGATTGTATATGAAGCCCGCACACTGTACCCCATGATTGCACTAATGTACACATCTATGATTCAATAAAAAAAATAAATAAAATGAAAAAAAAGAAGATATATAGGGATAATTAGAGATTTCGTGATAATGAAGGGGTCAATCTACCAGAAAAATAAAACAATCCTAAATTTGCATTTACATAGCATAGCCTCAAAACATGTAAAGCAGAGGTGTCCAGTCTGTAGCCCATGGGCTGCATGTGGACCTTTTGAGGACTGTTTTGCTTATGTGTGGTGTCAGATACTAGGAAAATTCTGCATGGACCCTTTTTTTGTCATCAGCTTTCATTAGTGTTTGTGTTTTTAATGTGTGGCCTAAGCCAACTCTTCTTCTGAAGTGGGGCAGAAAAAAAAGCGGATACCTCTGATTAAAGCAAAAACTGAAAGAACAGGAAAAATTGGCTAAAACATCCCTATAATAAATAAGATGACAGGTTTTATAACTCTTCCTCTTATGCTGGTTCCACCACATTGGTCCCCTGACATAAATCCAAAGTCTAGTTCAGTAAAAGCAAGCCTTTGGGAGGGCAGAGTAATTAATTCCAGGTATATAGATCAATAATGGCTTGGCTTGATCTGCAGATATGTTGTAGAGTAAGTGGAAGAACACACAGGCTGCATATTCATCAGATAATCCCCTGAAAGTGTAAGTATTAAGGGGATTAAGTAAAAGAAGAGTCCAACTTTACTTCTACAACAAAGGATGAAAGAAAAGCCACATGACATCGTATGTGTCAAGACATTCTTGGAGCATCAGTTTATTTTAAGTCCATTGTTTATGTTGCAGAAGCTTGTGTAAGTATTAAGATGAATGTAGGAAATACATGTGTAAGTATTAAGATGAATCACATGCAGTTGCCAAGGATGTATCAACATATAATGTTTTTCATTTGATCAATTGTTGCTAAATACGGATCAAAAATGTTTTCATATAGTAAACGAGAAAATATCATGAACGGTATGTCAATCAGGTTGATAAAATTTCTCAGATTGCATGTGAAGCCCCCACCCTGTACCCCATGGTTGAACTAATGTACACAGCTATGATTCAAAAAAAGAAAAAAAACACACACAACTGGCTGTGATTCAAAATAAGAACTTTAGTCACTGGGGGAGTATTGTGTTTAGTAATACATGTGTAAAAAGCTGTGCTTGGTGGCTCTCAACCTACATTTAACTGTGTTTAGTGACGTGTGTGAAACATTTTGTTTAATGATGCATGATACATTTGCTACCGTGTTTATTGGTATGTGTTTGAAACACAACCAGATCCAAAGAGTGTGACTGTTGATCTTACCAAAAAGCATGGTACAGTTAAAAATATGTTTGGGCTTTCAAATAAAACATAGATGGATTAATTTCCCAGATTGACAGTTTTATAGCTTATATCCGTAGGTGAGTCACTTAACTTTGCTGAGTCAGCTTCTTCATTTTAAAAGAGGGTGATAATGTCTACTTTTCAGAAGTCTGCAAGGATGGAGATAAAAAAACAGATAAAGTCCTAGTCCTGTGCCTGGCACTGACATTCATAGCCCAAAGTCACCTGTCCTTGTAGGTCTTCAGGCTTTCAAGCCAAGTTCATCCCATCTGAATTCAAGCACAATCTAATCAATTCCTAACACAGAGTCCACAGGTCTTCAGAACAAGGCCTTCTGCAAGGGTATGAATTTATGCCTAAGTTTCTGCAACACAAACAATGGACTTAAATAAACTGAGTGTCTTGACACATACGATGTCATGCGGTTTTTTTCATCCTTTGTTGTAGAAGTAAAGTTGGACTCTTCTTTTCATCTAGAATTAGTAAAGAGAGAAACATGTCTTCAAAATTCTTATATTGAGTTTAAAATATAGATATAAAAGTGTACTAAATCTGTTTAAATGAAATTTTCATTTACTTAACACTTTTCTCTGCTTCATCATCTCATTATTTAATAAGCATTTTCTGAAAGCCTACTGGCACCAAACCAGATAATCACTAAGGATCTTATCTTAGTTCAGTCTTGCTATAACAAAATACCATAAACTGGGTCAATTATAAGCAACAGAAAAGTATTCATCACAATTCTGGAGCCTGGAGGTCCAAGGTCAGGTGGCTGGCATGGTCAGGTTCTGGTTAGGACCCTCCTCTGGACTGCAGACTGTACTGCTTCTCATATCTTCACATAGTGGAGAGGATGAGAGAGCTTTGTAGGGACCCTTTTACAAGGGCACTAACACCACTCATGAGGTTTCCACTCTCATGACCTAATCAGCTTGTGAAGGTTCCACTTTGTGATACCATCATATTGGGAGTTAGAATTTCAACATAAGAATTTTTGTGCCTAGGCACAGTGGCTCATGACTGAAATCCTAGCACTCTGGGAGGCCAGGGCAGGTGTATTACTTAAGCTTAGGAGTTCAAAACCAACCTGAGCAAGAATGAGACCCACTGTCTCAACTAAAAATAGGAAACACTGAGGCAAGAGGATTGCTTGAACCCAAGAGTTTGAGGTTGCTGTGAGCTATGATGTCAGGGCACCAGTGTGAGACTTTGCCTTAAAAAAAAAAGAAAAGAAAAAGAAAAAGTTTTATGAGAAAAACAGTCAGTACCTAACAGCCCCTTATAGAAGGCAAAAGTTGTTTTTCACTTTGGATTGGCTATATAAAGATCAGACTTTTAATATCCTCTAACTTTATCAGATCTTAAGTATAAAGAGAAAAAGGAGATGTAAGTATCAAGGAAATAATATCATAGTCTATTTTTCCCATTTCCCAAACCATCCCAGCCTGTACCCATCTCAACTATAGAGGGCAGTGAAAAATCTCCTATTTTTCCATGCTGCCTTGGACTCAGGTGCTTGATGAGGAGCTCACCAAGCAGAGAACAGATAACTGTAGAAAAGATCCCATCTGACAGAAAGCTGGGCCCCCGTCTGTCCCCAAGCTCAGCTGTCCCCTTCCCCTTCAGGCGGAGCAGGCATTTAGTAAGAAGGAAAACTCTACGAAGGAGATTCACAAGTCCAGTCAGATGTGGACAACCTTTAGGGCTGATGGAACATGCATATTATGACCTTTTTCTCATAAGGTAATTTGAATAAGTAAAATTAGTAAATTTCAGTCTATGAAGCATTTTTTTTTTATTAAATCTCTTCTTTGTTTGACTTTGGATAGCATGGATTTCAGCCAATGCAGCTATTTAAAAAAAAAACTTGTGGTATGAAAATGGATACTTTTGCACAAACTCAAACATCTAACTCAATCATACTCTAAGTTTTATCATAGTCTTTCTGAAGAAATATGGACAATCGATGTTATAGCATTGTAAATATCACTGTGTGGGATCCCAGTAAGGAAAAATAGCAGCCTTATGAGAAGAAGTTCATATTAGTCGTGGAAAGATAGTATTGTTATCCAAGTTTACACCAGGTCTCTAAAAATACTAGTAAACATAGAAACTCTAAACTTTGTACTGGTTGCTTGATTTATTTTACCAGTTCTCTCAAACACTTGATTGTCCAAGCTACCAAAAATGTCAAATTTATATGTTTGATTTTTTTTCATTCTCTAGTCACAAGTCTAAAAAAGCACTAATGAGTAGGAAAAGAAAATATTCAAGAGGGAGAGAGAAAGGAAGAGAGAGAGATGAAGAAAGACAGAAAATATTCAGAAACAATCCACAAAACTGACATAAGTCCCAGAATTAATTAATGACAATTTATACATACAATGAACTAGGTGGAGACTGGGGCACTAAAGATAGAGCTATTTAAACAAGGGCACAGTATCACTGGAGGCGTTATAGAGCTGTTCAGGTGTGTAATCTGCTGTCTTAACGTTAGTTATTGTACACTAAGCATTTTCAAAACAGATTTTTATAGTTTCCTAGCTTAAAGAAGCATTTTTTTCCCCTTTAGGGAGCATTATAAAAGTAAATCAGATGACATTACCACATCCAGAGAGAGGAGGACAAAAGAAAGTTAAATACCTTAGGCACTTTGTATTTTAAAAAGTAGTTTTCTTTTACTTTAGGAAGTTAGTGATTTGTGGATTACAGAAGAGGAGAATAGGTTGCAAACTGGTTAAAGTCACCTCAGAATCACTGGATTATAAGAATAACCCCTGACTAGGGCACCAACTGTTTTCTAGTGTTTTATGTAAAACTCAAAATTTAATTTGCCAACAGACATGGAAGTTGAATTCCCTGGAGAAAGTTGCAAGAGCCTACATTTTGCTACAGGAGAAAGAGAATATTAATGGAAGTTACACAATATCTGTCTTTTTTAATCAAAATCTCAACAGGGCCCTGAACAGTCCCATACCTCAAAGGAAGCACCACCGAGAGAGAGAATAAAAAGCTCCTCTTTGCGCAAGACCTGTCATGTCTACGAGGGGCGCACATGATAGATGAGGGACGCTCAACCAGGGAACCCATCACAGCTTCAAGTGTTTGAATGTGCATTTAGACTGTTCATTTGCCCCTGCTGATTTGAGCAAAGAAAACACCAAAATGGGTTTCATTAATATTTCATTAATATTCATTAGTATTTCATTAATATTTTTCACCCTGTAGACCTAATAAAATGAAGATTTAACAAGCTAGAAGAAAGGCAGCAATACAAGGAAAACATGTGCTGGACCCAGAAGACACAGCTTGGCATTGGGGTTCCACCACAAACTGGGTCTGCTGCTAAGGTCGGTAATTTACTCTCAATTTCCTTATGTGTAGAAGGAAGGTTGTAGTGTTACATACCCATGATGAGGTATACTTGTATTAATTATTATTCCATCAGCATGCCTAATGGAGACAATATATTAAGAAAGAACATTCTGCACCCTGGCTTGTCCAAGGCAGAGATCAGGTGAAATGTTTCCTGTGGAGGGACTGTCAACTAGCCATATAATATAGGGCCCAGCCTTGAGATACACAGACTCACAACCTTAACTATTCAGCAACATGGAACATACCCTTTTCTAAATAGCAGAATCACCTCAACAAAACCTCATAGAATTGATGCATAAAATTGAAATAATAATTTAATTAATTTACAGAGAAAATTCTAACTTTCACAGGAACAGAATGCTGTCTTCTTCATGTCCAGTTCATTCTCTCCCTGTTGGTAGACCTACACCAAGTCATAGGTAGAGAGAGGATGGTTGCTTGGGAAATGGACTCAACAGCGCAGGGAATCGGCACATTTCAGGTGCCCATCTCCCTCAAGACCTAGATTTCTCCAAGAGGTAGGCCTGGCTCCTGAGATCAGATATTGACTAATTGTCTTAGGGGCTGCCCCTTCTCCATCTTAGAGACAGTAGACTAGTGAGACAGAGACAGTAAGTACTTGCAGGAAGGTGGTAAAAGATAAGGCTGGAAAGCAAGCTGGGATCAGAGCATGTGCCTTTCATCCCAACAGCTATCAAAATAGCTAGAAATATCTGGGAATGCCTGCTGGGCCTCTGTATATCTGCCTGGTTTCCCATGGGAAAGCAATCCGTCTCAGGTTCAGTCCTTTCTGGGAAACTCCGTTGTTATTTAGAAATGCCTCACCATCAATCGTCTCCCTATCTAAGTGGCCCAAGCTACAAGCTGATCATTCACCCTTCCATCAGTTCATGTCTCTCAGAGGGTGTTACAACTACATCCTACTGGGAGTATTTGGGTGCAGAACAGGTGGCCCACAGGTTTGAATAAATGACATATTAACACATGTCAAAGCAGGTAAGGGTGGGATAACAAATTTTCATTATATTATTATGTGATTCTTAATCTAAACAATCAGTACATTCATTTTTGCTGGGCTCTGACCTTTGCCATTTAAATACCCAGGTATTTCTGGCAGGATCATATATGGCAGGCTTGAAATATAGCTATAGACAAAATGAACAACTGATGTAATTTTATAAGAACTACTGTAAAAACACATTTTTACTAAATATTTTTTGTTTTTATCAAAGTCTTAGATCAAAAATATTGTGGTCCATAGGAATTTGAACCATTTTTTGTTTGCCTAATTGAAAAGTGAATTTTAAAAGTAATTATAAGGCCAGGCACAGTGACTCACGTCTGTAATCCTAACATTCTGAGAGGGTAGTAGGCTGAAGCGAGTGTATTGCTAGAGCTCACGAGTGTGAGACCAACCTGAGCTAGAGGGAGACCCATGTCTCTACAAAAATAGAAAAACTAGCCAAACATGGTATTGTACGCCTTGGAAGGGCTGAGGCAAGAAGGTCACTTGAGCCCAAGAGTTTGACTTTGCTATGAGCTGTAATGATGCCAAGCACTCTACCCAAGGGAATGGAGTGAGACTCTGTGTCAAAAAAATAATAAAATTAATAAAAATTAAAGCAATTAATTAATTAAAAATAAAAATAAAACCAAAAAATATGCAAAAATAACAGATTGCACTAAACAGAAATAAATAAAGAGAAAATTTAGAACTATTTAGAATAATAAACTACATTAATTTAAAGAAGGGAAGAAAAAATAAAAATTTTTTTAATGATTTTATTAAATCATAATTGTGTACATTGATGCAATCATGGGGCACAATGGGCTTACTTCATATACAATCAGAAATATTTCGATCATACTTTTAGAGATAGCCTTCATGGCATTTTCTTAATCACTATATGAAGACAGTAATATTCTACATTTAATAAGTTTCACCAGTACCCTGCTAAGATACACCGTAGGTGTGATCCCACTAATTGCCCTCCCTCCAGTCAGCCTCCTCCCTTCCCTCCCATCCCTTTCCCTTTTCCCTGTATTCTTGTGCTATAATTGGGTTTTAGCCTTCATATGAAAGCTATAAATTAGCTTCATATTAGGGCTGAGTACATTGGATACTTTTTCTTCCATTCTTGAGATACTTTGCT
>CAUYON010058543.1:0-20637 GCA_963573935.1 Arctocebus calabarensis
CCCAGCTACTCGGGAGGCTGAGGCAGGAGAATCGCTTAAGCCCAAGAGCTGGAGGTTGCTGTGAGCAGTGTGACGCCATGGCACTCTACCCAGGGCGATAAAGTGAGACTCTGTCTCTACAAAAAAAAAAAAAAAAAAAAATTCTAATAATGATGAAGAATAGAGGAATAGGATGCTTTAGGTGATTTTGTTATAGAAATTATATCAATGAGGAGTCTTAAAATATGAGCAAATTTCACCATTTATAAGAACAGAGAAAGGGAATAACAGACAGAATTAATGTCTTGAACAAACACTGTTACAAAGGGGAATCCATTGTCTGACTGTGTACTGCTAAGTTCACCACAGGGTCAAAACGCTTTATTCTAATTAAGTGCCCCCCAAAACGCAAAATTTATAGTAGCTATACACATTTCCCCATAGATTAATAAGACAATTAGCTTATCCTAAACTATGAGAATTAAAAATCTTTAGATTCTTTTTTAAGTTTGCATTATATTCTTTTCTGCTTTGAAAAACTGCATTGGCTCCCCACTATCTATTAGAATCCACTTCCAAAATTCTGGATATCAGATAGAAAACTTTAAAATACCGGATCCACAAACTATCTTTCTAGATAATAACTTACTAAATCTTTCAATCATAAATGTTCATATTTTCACAAATTTGCATATATTTTTTTTCTTTTCTTTTCTTTTTTTTTTTGAGACAGAGCCTCAAGCTGTAACCCTGGGTAGAGTGCCGTGGCATCACAGCTCACAGCAACCTCCAATTCCTGGGCTCAAGTGAATCTCCTGCCTCCGCCTCCCAAGTAGCTGGGACTACAGGCACCCACCACAATGCCCGGCCATTTTTTGGTTGCAGCCGTCATTGTTGTCTGGCGGGCCCTGGGGCTGGATTCGAACCTGCCAGCTCAGGTGTACGTGGCTGGCGCCTTAGCCCATTGAGCCATAGGCGCCAAACCCATATATTTTCTTATAATAAAACAATATTTTCCTTCTTCTCTGGGCCTCAAAATTCCATTAATTCTCCAATAATCTTGAAGGCCCCTATTTTTAACAATATTTCTTATTACAATTATCCAGCACAGCAAGTTACTTAATAGATTTTTAAGCAACCATTTCATTATGCCTTGAATATTACATTATGTTTGCTCTTCCAACTCTTATTTTTGAGGATAAGGAATAAATCTTATTTTCCTAGAAACTTGTTTACTTAATATGATACAGTAAATACTCAAAAAAGGTTTACCAAATAAGTAGAAATTGAGTATTACCAACAAGCTTATAAAATAGTTGCAAATTAAATAAGTAGATAAAAAGATAATGTGGAAAGTCTTCTAGCTTAGAAGTTAAATGATACAGATTTAGTGGAATAACAAATAGGAATGACATTGTTTAGAAGACCATGTGAACTTTGGAGGGTAAAACTACCTGGATAAAGTGGTCTATTATAACTGCTTTAGTTATCTAATTCTGCCTGAGGAAATCAATAATCATAATTGCTCGTTTGTTCAATGTAGTATTTAAAGCTGAGATTTGCTAATATGGATTTGTACCTACATGAGAAATAGCCTGTCAATTCGTGGGAAAGAAGGCCAGGCAAAGTGTCCGATGGTATTGACCTATACAGTCCTTAAAATGTCCTTAGACTTCATTAAATGTATAAAGGCAGACATTTAAACCACTCAAAACTTCAATCAAGTTCAGCATTTTATAACTCAATATCTCATTAATCATCAAAGGAAGATTTAAAAGCTAAACATAATAGATATTCTAGAAAGATAACTTAATGAATGTCAATACTCTCATTCATTCTGAATCAGAAGCGATAGCAGAATTTTTTCTTCCTTTTCTTTGAACTTCACTTACTTATGTATGCATGGAATTAGCTGTTACATATTTATGTTATCAAACAGGAATTCCTGTTACTTAATTTAGTAGTAAAAGATGAAACACCTGCCTTTTGTTCTGTATTTCTTTCTATACGTAATGTCATTGGAGATGAAACTTCGATTAAAGCTTGCTACATTTCATATCTGCCCAAATGGGTAATTGGTCTTCATGCAATAGTTCATGAACTTAATTTCGAAAAAATTACATGTAATTTCTGTGCTTAGTTGAGTCCTTAAAATAGCACTTGTGGAACAAACATTCAGAATGTTTATCATCAGGAGCTATTATGTTCCTTTTTCTTGTCAAACAAGTCATGCAAGTAAGCTGCTTTAAGTAGCGTTGAAGGATGTGGTTTGTGTGAAAACTTTGTAGAGTAAAAAAACCTTCCCTAACTCACTCAACAATTGAATAAAAATTTGTTTTCACCACAAAAAAAACCTTGGAATTTTGAAGCAATAGGATTCCTCTGTTTTTACTCTATTAGTGTTTTCTATATCAACACATTGCACAAGAGGAAACCAGAGCCCAGTGCTTACCATACTCAGCCTTACATGCAAAATTATTGTGTCTATGGTGATATTTTTGGAAAAGGAGATGTAGAGGAATAATTAATGAGCTTGCAGTTACTGTTTAAGTATTTCCTACATAATACCTGTTATTTGTAAGGCTACCAAGTTTGTTCCTAATATTATTTTTGTATAATGATCCTATTTGTTTTATTTTTGACTTCACAATAAAGAAAAATGTTAATATTTTATAAGTCTTTTTTTTTTAAAGAAATCATGGCTCATGATACAACTTTCCATTGCTAGATTTTAAAATGTCTTTCAGAGACATTTTCCCAGGTTCCATGCATATAAAAAAATGGTGAGAGTCTAGTTTAAATTTAACATGCCATTCTTAAAAACCTGTGACATTCATTCCTTTGAGATAAATCTATTTAACACTCACTATTGAAGAATAGGTAGTAGTAAAACAGAAATTAAATCAATTTAGTTCTCATTCCATATTTAATTTTATAAGATCTTTGAAATGCATAAAAATCATTTCCACAAGACCTTAGAACACTACAACTTAATTAAATAGGGCAAGGAGAATGAATAACCAGCTTGGTTACATGGTAAATTTTATTAATGTACATAGTATCATTATTTCAGCACTCAGTTCATCAACTTAAAGATATAGTGTATACACACACACACACACACACACATATATCCATCAACCTGCTGTATGGGAAAGACAATAGATAATCAAAACCTTTAGTGTTAAAAAAAATTTTCCACAAATCTATATTCTTGCTCAATTACTCCATAAAATAGCCTGAATATTCAAAAAAAGAAAAAGCAACTTGACTAGGTAAAAAAAAAATGAATAAGCTTCTATAGAACTATCAAAGTGACAGATGAACCAAGAATTAAATTTTGTTAACCATTTTTTTTTTGTTAAACTAAGCATTCTTTCCTAACTGCTATGAAATATTATAAACAGGAGGCAAACTCTGGAACTATTTGATGATCAAACAAACAAATCAAAAAGGGCAAGAGTTCCAAGGGTAATTCTTTTGTATGACTAATCAGAGTGCCAAAATACCCTGAGGAGGGTCTAAGGTGAGGTGTGGAATGGAGGTACTGGTGCAGGAAGCTTGTCTTTGAAAGTGCATACCACCAAAAATTGTTCCATATCACCGTTTTAGCAAATCAGTAAATCCAAACATTTTAACATACCTGGAAAGAATGTGATGCATGCATAAACAATCCTTTCTCCCATTTTTAGTCATGTGTATATATGACATAAAGTATAATTATGAAAGCTTTTGATATACATAATGTTATAAATGTGACACTTTACATAGAGTAATCATGCTTTTATTTTCCAAGTTCCTGCATGTATAATACAATACATACGCTTAAAAACAAAAGATGGCAAACATAATAGATATTTAATTATAAGTTCAAGACTTTTTTTTGCTCCTTTCAATGTTTAAAGCTTGTAAATACAAGACATTTTAAAAAGTAAACACATCATTATTTCTAAAATTTAGGTGTTTCTTTTTTACACATAAGAACAATAACGAAAAATAGTAACATACTCTACAAATGATGTCAGAATTTTATAGAAAAATGTTCTCACTGATACTGAACTTAGTCAAATAAAAAACAATGCCACGATGAAAGCTACGTGATTCAGCTGAACTTAATCAAGTTTTTGTGAAATTCTTTCAACTTCACGTGTACAATGTCTTATTCAAATCATAAAAATACAAACAAAACAGGGTTCTTTATGTTTGAATCTAAAACACCAATTACTATTTTAGCTGCTAGTTATAAGGTATCTGATTTTGTAAAAAAGCAAAAACATACCAAAAAGAAACTTACTTGATCTGTCCCATAGAGCAGTATGTTCAGAGAAATGAAGGCTGTCATTTTCCAGAGCTGCTTTTAGATCATGGGAAGCACCTTTGGAGTGTCTATGGAATAAGCGGCTCGCAAAGCCTTCTAATTTCTGAAGAGCAGTAGTTGTACCCGTGTACTGGTTACAAGGTAGTTCTCTATACGCTGCCATTCATGGGCATTTACGCTTTCCTTAAAGTAACTGCAAATATTTCCAGAAGGAGCTCAACAAGTTCTTCACCAGAAGCTAAGAGCTATGCATGTGTCAAACTTCCTGTTTGCAGGGTATTCAAACCACTACTGCTGCTCTGTTTCCTGTTAATATAAAACGGCACATTACTGAGCTTTTCTTAGCAAAACTTTTCATCTCAACTAGAGATGGGTATTTAAAAAACTTGCCATCTATGCCTAAAGAGCTTTATGTTTGAGTGTTTTAATATTAATATACAAGCTGAGGGCACTGAATATAGAGCTTTGTATATATAGGAGATTGAATTTTTTTTAAGGCAAAACTAGTTAAACATGTATTACCACCCTATGCAAATAACTGAAGGCCAAACCATGCTCCAAATATGTTAAAAAGAAAGATGATATTTTTTCCAGGAAATTAGCGAATACATATTTGAATCCTATGAGCAGTTAACTTTTCAGCGAAAGCTGAAAACTCTTGCAAAGTGAACTTAGAGCACATATGTTATAACTTAATAAATCTGAAGCAGCACCTTAAAAACTGAATATTGTTAACTCACTGATTTAGATCTAATATGTACAGAAACTCTTGCAAGTGAACTTAGAGCACATATGTTATAACTTAATAAATCTGAAGCAGCACCTTAAAAAACTGAATATTGTTAACTCATTGATTTAGATCTAATATGTACAGAAACTCCAGGAGCTTAGCGTGTCAATTTTTTAATCTCTGCTGCAGGAGTCTAAGAGCAGTATATTCTAAAACATTCTAAATTTTGAAGGACAAAAAATCCAACAAAATACAAGGTTTAAAATTATATAAAATCAGCCATAGCAAACAAATTTCAATTGAGAGGGAAAAATTCCTTCTATTTGGCTGACTTGTGTTAATTTTAAAACCTTAACGCTGAGGACTACTTCATAACCTAAACTCTGGATTTAGTGGTCTCACTTAGAAACATCTCTTAACTTAAAGTAAATAAAATTTGTCATCATCAATTTGCAGAAGAAAAAAGTAACCTATGGCATTTAACAAGAATTTGAGTACTTGCCCATTGACACTAACTAAAGGGAGAGAAAACCGATGGTTTTCTTTGTGCTGTAAGTAAGGAAAAGAAGGAGGGAAAGAAAGGGAAGATAAGTGGGAAGGGAAAGAAAGGAGAAGAAAGGGAAAGAAAAGACAGAAAAGGAAAGGAAAAACAAGTTTAAACAACGATCTAAAAAAATCCTACTCCAGATTTTCTACCAATTATTTGACTAATACAGTAAATAGAAACAATAATGACAAATAGAATAAATGGGAACAATAATGTAATCAAATCAGGAGAACAAAAACACACAAGGTCACTAAGGAAACGTTGACTCATGAAATTTGCCATGTAACAGCTTATTTGAGTCCACTTCGCTTTGTGTAGTAAAATTAGTATCAATCTAAACAAATAGGCAACAGTATCTGTTAGAAGAAACTTCAAATATGTAGCCTGATGTGTAAATACTGTGTGTATAACAATAGAGCCTTTGTTTATTAACATTTGGCAGTGCCTTACACAAAACAGACACTAAGTGTCTGTAGTCTTTAACAAACATTTGTAGAGCACAGGCTGATCCTGTACTGGAAAAAGTACATAAAATTCCTGATTCTTTTAACTTGCTCTTCTGAGTGAAATTTGATTCATCTTCAAGGTTCAGTACAAATGTCATCTCTTCCATGAAGTCTCCCACATACTTTCTAGAAAAATATACTGTTACCCCCTTTGTTTTCATGGATCTTAAAAAATTATATTAAAATTTGCTAGTTATGAATTTATATGTCCCTAAGTTATGAGTTGCTTGAATTCATAAATGCATGTATTACATACTCAATAAACACCTGTCAAATGAAGAAAGCATTTGTTCATTTTTAGGACTTAAAGGTGTTTAAGTAGAATCATCAAATACTTGAAAATGGTTAGCTATTATTTATAAATCTTTGTAAATAACCCAACAGGCACTAAGTTGCTCATATACAAAATAAACAGAAGTGTTCTTCTGAGTTCATTTTCTCTATATCCACTTACTGAATTTTATTTATTATTTGAATTCCATTTTCACTTGGTAAAAATGTGGATTTCTAAACTAACTTCTTGCGTTCTCCACTTGCAGTTACCCCCCTTCAATCATTTATACCTCCAACATATTAACAACCTCCCCCCTGAAATATTTTACACTCGTGGTATTCCCCTGCCAAATATACAAACTAATGCTAACATTTCATCCTGACTGATTTTTAAAACATCTAACCAGACTTATTTATATGAAACGTTGCTTATGTACAGAAATTCCATATTCCTAATTAGAACACTAAGATTAATTTATTTAAAACAATGCATGAAATTTAAAACAAAGCTACAACAGCAAAAAAGGTAGGCTTCACTAGATGAGCATCTCAAAAATACATTTGAAATCTTCTTATTTTTTTCATAAAATTGTTTCCATTTGTTATGAAGTCCTTATATAAGTCTTAGGCCAATGTTTCTATATATGGTAATGTGACCAGGAAGCTGTTGCTACGGAAGTATTTAGGCAAGTTGATTTTTATGAAGGAAAAAAAAAAAAGAACTCTACTGGCATCTACTGCTGGAAGGAAACAACTACAATTTTAACTAAAATTATGATTCCTTAGAAATCGAGTTAATATTAAGTAAATCCCTGCTATTCTTCTTGATGTTATTGCCTTGTATGTCTAGCCTTGTACCCTAATTTTGTCATAATAGCATATCTTATGGTTAAATAATGTGGATTTTAAAACTAGAGAGTAAATAGTTTTCATGAGGTTATAAAGTTTTTACTCAGTCTGCAATTAACTGTAGAAATTACAATTTTCATAGTTGAACAAAGGTATCAATTGACATAAGATACCACAAAAAAAAACTGTTTTATTTCATGCACACACACACACATGCGTATATTTTGAACCAGGGTTCTGTCACCTAGCCCAGAGTGCAATAGCATAACCACACTCATGCAACCTCAAACTCCTGATAGCACACAGATGAAGTGATCTTCTTGCCTCAGCCTCCTGAGTAGCTAGGAGTATAGACACATGCCACTGGCTAATTTTTTTATTTTTTGTAGAGGTGGGTGGGGGGTCTCATTATATGGCCTAGGTTGGTCTCAACCTCTTGTCCTCAGATAATCCTCCCACCTTGACCTCCCAAAGAGCCAGGATTAAGGGTGTGAGCCATGGCACCTTGTCTATTTCTTATATGTAATAATAGTAATGATAAATTTGCCATGTCTTTTACAAATACAGAAACTGATTTGTGTTCTAAAAGCATTGTTAAATTATTGTAAGGGTCATGAGTTGTTTTTTTTCTTTTTTTTTTTTTTGAGACAGTCTCACTATTTTTCCACGGTAGGGTGCCATGGCAGCACAGCAACCTCAAACTCCTGGGCTTAAGCAATTGTCTTTCCTCAGCCTCCTAAGTAGCTGGGACTACTAGCCCACCACAATGCCTGGCTAGTTTTCTTTTTTATTGTTGTTGTGATTATTGTTTAGCAGGCCTTGGGCAGGGCTCAAACCCGCCAGCCCCGGTGCATGTGGCTGGCGCCCTAACCACTGGATGCCAGGCCGCTCATAAGATCTTAAAAATAAAGCAAGCAGGACAGGTATTCCCCTATTTTAAGATGCGAAAGTACACATTCAGTGGCTTCCCCAAAGTCATCTACGTCTTCCAGCGCTGAGATCACAGCTCCCTGTGTTGCAGGAGACTCATTACCACAGGAGTCAACATTTTTTCAGAGGCACTGTTTTCTAAACAAAGGTGAAGAACTGGAGGTGAAAAAACAGTGGTGGGTAAGATTAGCTTCTTGGATAGACTGTCCAGAGTCTGAGACTCTGCTCTAAGAATGTTTTCATTCAGATTGCCACCTATACCCATTCAATTCCATTGTGCACATTTGGACTAAGTAGAACTTTGCACTTTGGGGTTGAAGATTAAAGAAAAGAAATACATGAAAGCGTATTTAATATGTAAATGACGTGTGTGCTCCATGTGAAAGACAAATGACATGACTATGATCTCTACTATTCAAATAATGGTATTAGAGCAATAGTTTTTGCCTTTCCGAAATGTTGTATTAATGGAATCCTCCCCTACAAAACCTCTCAAGACTGGCACCGTTTATTTATTATAGTATAGCCATTGAGATTTATCTATGTGTGTGTGTTAGTTCATTCATTTTTATTACTAAAAAGTATTCCATTGCAGAGATTTGCCACACTTTATTTATTTATTTAGAGACAGAGTCTCAAGCTGTTGCCCTGGTTAGAGTGCAGTGGCATCATAGCTCACAGCAACCTCCAACTCTTGGGCTTAAGTGATCCTCTTACCTCAGGTTTTCTATTGTTAGTAGAGACGGGGTCTTGATTTTTGCTCAGGCTGGTCTTGAACCTGTGAGTTCAAGCTATCTACCTGCCTCGGCCTCCCAGAGTGCTAGGATTACAGGCATGAGCCACCATGGCCCGCACATCCACATTTTATATATCCATTCACAATTGGATTACTTTTGCAACTTTGTCAAAAAATCCAATTGACTGGCTGGGTGCAGTACTCACACCTGTAGTTCTAGTTACTTGGGAGGCTCAGGCAGGAGAATCACTTGAGTGCAGAGGTTCAAGGCTACAGAGAGCTATCATCATGCCACTACATCCCAGCCTGAGCAAAATTCGGTCTCTAAAAAGAAATGATGATGGGGACACCCGTTGCTTAATGATTAGGGTGCCGGCCACATGCTCCAGGACTGGTGGGTTCGAACCCAACCCAGCTAAACAAACAAACAACAGAAAATACCCAGGCATTGTGGTGGGCTCCTGTAGTCCCAGCTATGAGGGGGGCTGAGGCAAGAGAATCACTTGAGCCCACGAGTTTGAGGTTGCTGTGAGCTGGGACTCCAGAGCACTCTACTGAGGGCAACAAAGTGAAACTGTCTCCATTAAAAAAAAAAAGAAAAAGATGACAGTTGGGTGGGTCTATTTCTGGACTTCCTATTCTCCTCCCCTGGTGCACACCAGGTCTGTCACTAACACCACCCTGTCTTGGTTAGCGCAGCCTTCTACTATGTCTAAATCTGATAGTGTAACTATTCCATGTTTTAAAACAAAGTGTTGAACTGTTCACCTTTCCATGAATTATAAAATCAGTTTGTTTATGTCTTCAGAAATAATCTTGCTGGAATTTTATTTTGATTGTCTTTATTGGGAGAAGTGAAACCTTGACCACCTTGAGTCTTTCCATCCGTCGTGAAGTGTGGCTCCCCATCTACTTAGGTTTTGGGAGTTCTTTACTCTGTGTTTTGCAGTTCCTAGCAGACATATGTCACACATATTTTGTTAGATTTATACCTAAGTATTTTTAAATTTTTGCTATTGTAAATGGTACTTTAAAGAATGTTTTATAATTCTTTATTGTTACCATATGGAAATACAACTTATTGTTATATACTAATGATATATACTACAACCTTGCAAACTCACTTACTTTTTGGAGCTTATTTATTTTTCTGTGTGTGGGGTTTTTTTTTTTTTTTGTAGATTTCTTGGGATTTCCTATGTAGGTAATCATGTCATCTTTGAACAGAAACTGTTTTATGTCTGTCTTTCTAATCCGTATGCCTCTTATTTATTTGTCTTGCCATATTGCATTGGTTAAGACTTCCATACAATGTGAACCAAGAGTGAGTGAGGGCGAACATTCTTGCCTTCTTCCAAGTCTTAGGAAGAAAGCATTTACTTTTTTATTATTAACTATATTAACTGTAGAATATATTTTTTGCAGATGTCCCATATTGAGATAAGAAAGTTTTCTTTTATTCCTGAGTAGCTAAGAGTTTTTACTTCGGAAGAATGTTGAACTCCACTTGAAATCACCTAAGTCCCCAAATAAATGATTTGGTGCCAACCTTTGCAGTAACAATTAGATGGCACCTAACACTTAAGTACCATAAGTTACGGAGTCAGCCAGAAGGTGGCAGAAGGGGGCCATTTAGGCTTCACATACAAATCCAGAAAAATCCTTTATTGTCATTACCTTAAATTTTGGTAGTATAAGATAAACACATTTTCATATCCTTATACTAATGAAAATTTATAAGAAATGCATAAGAACATTTTTTGTGTATATAAATCAAACTAGAAAATTCCCACATATACTAACTACCATATCAGAAACTAATACCCATTCTCCCTCTCTCACCAATCAATTTACACAAACTTATGAAAAAATGAAGTCTCCAGAGTTCCCCATATGCCTCCAATATTGCATTGAATTCGCTACAAATTTAATGGAGAATTACTAATAAATATTACAGTATGTTTTTAAGTTAAAGTCATAGTGCCTATACAATAGCAAGGTAAAATCTCATGTAATTTTTTTTTTTTTGTGGTTTCACATGAGAATTCTACCAGAGTCTCATGTAATTTTTTTTTTTCATAGAGACAGAGTCTCACTTTATCGCCCTCGGTAGAGTGCCGTGGCATCACACAGCTCACAGCAACATCCAGGTCCTGGGCTTAGGTGATTCTCTTGCCTCAGCCTCCCGAGTAGCTGGGACTACAGGTGCCCGCCACAATGCCCGGCTGTTTTTCTGCTTTTCTTTTTGCAGTTCGGCCGAGGCCGGGCTTGAACCCGCCACCTTCAGTATATGGGGCCATCACCCTATTCGATGAGCCACAGGCACTGCCCAGTCTCATGTAATTTTTAAGAAAACAGTTGTTTTTTTATTGGGTTTGGAATTTAGACACTGTGATTTAATGTACTACAGATTAGTCTGTACAGTTGAATGCTTGCAATGGACCTGTTCATCTCTGCACTCCCAGTACCTATCACAGGGTCTAGAACAGATAATCCCCCAAACATTTGTTCAACTGAGTACAGGACTTCAAGGAGAAAAGTGAAAGCTGAAAGCAATTAATCAGATTGCTTAATTTGGTGCATTTGGTTTCATACAGGACCTCAACTTGTATTAAAACGGTTCTCTTTATTTTTCCACTAGTTCCCTTGAACTAAAAAAACAAAACAATAGGTGCTAACTGCCCTCAGGTAGGGACAAGGTCACCTGCAGAGACAAGCCAAGTGATTAAATAAAACCAGATCTGCCAACATTAGCTAATTTACATCCGAAGGACCGCTTGAGAGCCCTGGAGAGGACTGTCCTGGAGCAACTTGTGAGGTGAGCACGTGACATGGGGACCAGGCGTTTCAGTCTCACCTGTGGTCAAGTGACGGGCCTCAAGGGACACACGCAGCGACTGGACATTCTTCCATCCTCTACATCCACAGGAGTTAGGGGGTGTTTGAGGGAATTCACCAAATGTACAAACGGCAGAGTATAAGAGTTGAGAAGAAACTACTTGTAACAGCAGGGAAAATGCATTTCCACGCCATGGACCCCAGGAAAAGGAGTGTGTGTGTGGATGTCATAAGTGGCCGGAGGAGAGGCATTTCCTTCTGAACGGACCTGAAATCAGAGGTCCACAGCAGATCTACTGAGAAGCTAACGAGGCTTAAATTTCAGGACCCCTCCAGTGCAGGGACCCTTCTAAAAAGCTGAGAGAGATTCTAGCATTACATTCATGAAGACATATGCTCTTGCAAGATTGGTAAAAGTAAGATATTTTAACTGCAATTGGTTAAAATGTCTATCTCTTTGTTTCCAACTTCTTCACACTTTCCACTATGTCTGCACTAATGAAGTGGCCTCAGGCATTTTAGCGATCTTGGTATGGGGAGGTGAGAGGACAATGTGCCCTGTTAGCAGCAATTGAGAGAAAGTTTTAGAATTTTTCTAAAAAATTACAGCTCTCGATTTGAATGTATGTGTGTGTATAAGGAGTACCTCACTTATCACCTTTAAATTTATATATTAAAAAGCCAGATAAAAGTTAGAAAAAAATACATATCATGGAACATGAAAGATAAGCCATAAAATCAATAAAAACATTATTAGAAAAGTGGATCACAAAAAACATTTTGTAGAACATACAAAAGCACTAAATTATTAAAAAGGAAAAACATTCCAATTAGAAATAATGTATAGGTACTTTGTTTCGTAATCTAACTAGTGAAGAAAATATGAACATGTTATAAAAACATTTTTAAAACCCTCGCTATTGACACAAAATACTAACTATAACAAATATATCTAATTATCACAATAGCTAGTATGAGGACTTAAAAAACAAATATTTAGTGAATATTGTTAATTCCATAATTATTTACTGCCAAGAAAACTCGAAATGCCCTTGAATCTTATACTTCATACATGAAAGTACATAGTGTTGTTTCTTCAACCACAAGAGGTGGGAGTGGCAGACCAACCATAAAAAACATGCATCTGGGGACCAGAGGTGGCGGTGGGAGTGGCAGACCTCACTGATCTGTTTCCTTAGATCCAAGAATATAAACTGCAAAAATCACCATTTTTTCATGTACTCCAAAGAAAGGAAAAGGAAACGTACAGCAATTAAACTGTAAGTACTTTTTAGTTATGATCGTTATTTTCAGTTAAGAGAACTATTTTAGACTAATTTAGACATGACTTTTTACATCACTCTGTACACACATAAAACAAAAAAAAATTTTAAAAGTTGGTGGAGAGGGGCAGCACCTGTGGCTCAAAGGAGTAGGGCACCGGACCCATATACCAGAGGTGGCAGCCCCATATACCAGAGGTGGAGGGTTTAAAACCAGCCCTGGCCAAAAACTGCAATAAAAAAAAAAATTAAAAAAAAAAAGTTGGTGGAGAGATTCCTAAACTCCTTCATATTCAGAGCCTGACTCTTCCCAATCATTTTTGGAATGATAACTAATATTGTATCTTACCATAATTATTGCCTTTTATGACAACAAAAATAATATAGTATTTTCTGTAAGTTCTCTAGTACCACCTCCTCTATTTTCTTCCAAGCTGCTGACTTCCATTCTCATGTTTGTGCATGGATGCACACTGACAGGGATGTCATAAGAACTGCCCCACTGACAGTAACTCACCACTCGAGGAAACGATGAATCCTTTGCACTCAAAGTTGGTGCCACTTGGGTATTCGGGGGTCTCAGTTCATGGAAATAACAGGTGAAAAAGGGCAGTGATAACAGGCCCAAAGAAACAGCCCATCCCATCAATTGTAGAACAGGTAAATTATGATATACTCACACAAAAGAATATTATACAGCAAGGAAAATGAACACTTTTCAACTATGCCCAGCAACAGGAATGAATCCACAAACAATCAGCAAAAGAATCCAGGTATGTAATGGGGCACACACACACACACACACACGTCTCGTCTATAAAAGAGCAAATGCTATTGTACTTTTACAATGTTCAATGCTATTGTACATTTGTACAACCATTCTCCCTACTTACAATAGCATTGTACATTGCTATTGTACAATGGTTTCCCCTAAAGGGAAGGATAAAAAATTAGCTCCATATACTCTATTATGTTAATACATTTAACAAACAGAATGTAAAAAAAAAAATCTTACAGAAGAATATCTGACTGCATGGAAAAATTCACCACTTAAAAGTGAAAAACAAGTTATGGCAGTTTGTAAATGATAATAAGGACAGCAGGTTGGGATAACAGTTACCAGTGCAGGCTTTGAAGTTAAGACAACCCAGAGTTGAATCTTGGTTTTGTGATCTTGGGCAAATTACTAACTTTTCTGTGCCTTAGTTTCTTCATCTGCAAGTGACATTAATAAAAGTACACACCTTTTAGAGTTTTGAGGTGGCTTGCATAAGCGAATTAAATCATTTATAGTAGTACTTGGTATATAATTATCATTATAATCCCAATTTGTTAAAACTCACCCATAATCCCATGAGATCCATGGTGGATGGGGGTTGGTTCTATGATCTCCATGGATACCAAAATCCACAAAAATTCAAATCTCTTATATAAAATTGTGCAGTATTTGCATATAAGCTTTCACTTTCTACATACTTTAAATCATCCTAAATTACTTATAACACTTAGCTAGCTAACCAGTTGATATAGTGCATTACTTTTATCATTGTATTGTTATTTTATTGTTTTGTTGGTTTTTTAAAAAATATTTTCATTCTGCTGCTAGTGGTCCCTGGTTGGTTGAATCTATAGATAGAGAGGGCTAACTGTATTCAAAAAAGGGAACTGGGTATCTGCGAATGCTGGGATTCTGGTTGAGATTTTTCTACTTTTTTTTTTTATAAGTAAGTAATGATGTGTGGAAATTTTCACCTTCTCAACTTTTTTTTTCTGAAAATTATTTTGTCGAGGAAAAATAATCTTACTCTAAAAGCAAGTCTCAGTGCCTTCTCATAGACTGGGTTTTCTATAAAACAGGAAAGTTTCTTTGCATAAAAAGGGGATAGGAATGAATTGAATGTTCTAAAAGAAAATGTGTAGATGCGAGAAGTGACCAGAGTGGAATTCTTTCCTAGAGAATGGTTAAGAAAGAAGACCTCTAGTTGACAGTGCAGTGCGGGACATTTCAAAAACACTTTAATGTCTGATGACAACTAAGGAGTTTATTTACCTTTTAGTGTATTATATAAACCATCCTGTATTTCATGTGAGAAATTTTCAAAAAATATTTCAGTGAGTCACACATTGCTAACCAAATACTTTTAGAAGAGGAATTTCATTTAAAGAACACTCAGAGGAGAGGATCCCACTTGATATTTTTAAACTAAAGAATGAGACCCAGCTATATCTCAGATTATATCATTACTCTAGAATTAAGTCAAAAGGTATGCTCACATTGCTGCCCAACTGTCAGATGCAAGGTGCTATGGAATAAACCCGTATACCATGGAAAATTTTGGTGTAAATTGGTTTACAATGGAAAGGGCTTCCAGAGGGTCTTCTGGAAAGGAACGGGACGTGGCCAATTTACATGTGATTAAAGCCTTTGGTATTACACCCAAATGGCTAAAAAAGTGTAAGGAAAAATACTCAGCATCAGTAACCATCATGGAAATGCAAGTCAAAACCATGATGAAATACCATTTCATTTCAGTTAGAATGATATTAACAAAAATGTCAAAAAATAACAGAAACTGGTAAAGATGCAGACGACACTTAGACACTGTTGGTGGGAACATAAATCATACATCCATTATGGAAAATAGTATGATGTTTCCTTAAAAAATGTAGGTGGAAAGAATAAGATCTACTGTTTGGTAGTACAATAGGACAATTGCAGCTAACAATAATTCGTTGTGTATTTCAAAATAACAAAAACAGTGAAATCAGAATGTTCCTGAGACAAGAAAATGATATGCACTTGAAGTGATGCGTATACCCATCACTCTGAAATGATCATTGCATGGTGTACGCTTGTATCAGAATAACACATGCACCCCATAAATACCATACAAATATCATGTGTCTCTAGTAACTACAATTTTAAAAACTAAAAACAGAACTACCATATGATCCAGCAATCCTGCTACTGGGTATTTATCCAAAGAGAGAAAGTATATTGAAGAAATATATGTACCCCATGTTTACTGCAGCACTATTCATAATAACAAAGTTACAGAATCAAACTAAATGTCCATCAAGAGATAACAGAAAAATAAAGTATGGTACATACGCACACTATGAAAAGAATGAAATCATTCACTGCAATATGGATAGGCTTGGAGGACATTTTGTTAAATAATTCATTCACAGAAAGATAAATGCTATATATTCTCACTCTCATGTGGGAGCTAGAAGAACTGGAACTCATGTAAGTAAAGGGTAGAACTGTGGTTATTAGAAGTTGGGAGAGGTACAGGGGTGTAGGAGGAAGATAGGAAGAAATTGGTTACAAACTTACAGCTAGATAGAAAAGTGTCCCTTAGTGTGTCTACTTTCACCAATGATTTATTGTAAATCTTCAAACAACTGTAAGAGAGGTTTTGGAATATTCCTCACACAAAGAAGTAATAAATATTTGGGGTAATTGACAAGCAAATTACCCTGATTTACAATGTATACATGCATCAAAATATCACTGTGTATCGTATAAATATGTATAATTATTAGCTGTCAACTCTAAAGGGGAAAACAAGCTTTGGTTCTTATGAGCTCTGTGAGGTTGGGTAGATGACAGAATTTTTCTGTATTTCAGTTCCCTCACTTGTGTTTCAATTATCTACTGCTATGTAACAACAATCTCGTCTTAGTGTTAAGACAACCACTTTATTTTGCTCACAATTTTCTTGGTGGAGAATTTGAAAGGCACAATAGGAATTGTCTCCACTTCACAGTGTCTGGGGTCTAGGTGGAGGGGCTCACCAGCTCGGGATGGCTGGAGCAGCTCACCTGAGGTCAGACATCTGGCGTCTCACTGCTCACTGTTCACCAAGTCTCTCTTGTCTGGCTTCACTGGAAGGCCCCAGAAATATTCACTCACGTGTCTTGTACCTAAGTCTAGACGAGTGACTGATTTTCTATCTTTCTCTCTCTCATTGGCAAGTTGGGCTTCAACAGAATGTTTATCTCACAACAGATAGAATTAGTACATAGCAGTTGGCTTCCAAGGGTGTAGCGGTGTTGATTCTCTCAAAGACACAAGCCTGTAGCAGACCCAGCATCACCTCTACCACATTTTATTGGTTAAAGCCCAGATTCAAAGTAACGAAGTCTATTCCTCTGGATGGAAAGGGTAGTTAAGAATTTATAGCCATCAAGGGTGGTGCCTGTGGCTCAAAGGAGTAGGGCACTGTTGCAGCTCACATAGACTATGGCTAGAAGGAGTGAGAGTTATAAGAAATACCTGTATAGCTCAATAATGGAGCACCTGGGTGGAAAGGGCATGGAGAGGGAGCCAGCTCTCCCAACAGGCATGAGAGCTCACAAGATGAGAGCAGTGGTGAGTTGGCAGTTTCACTTGGCATAGCACACTTGTTGAGCGGCACGAGATCAGCCTTATATTAGGCTGGAGGAGAAGGCAGTCAGGAGCATGCGCATTCTATCACGCTTACTCTGTCTCCTCTCCTGCCTGCAGAACGCCAGCGCAGTGTCTCTCTGCTGAAGATTACCAAGCTCTGCTAAAGACTAAGATCTATCTATTCTAAGAAGACTGCTTTACTAGCACTAAGACTCCCTCTCTCTCTCCAGCTAAAGTAAATAGCCCTCAGGCACCCAAGAGAAACTGAACCAGAGCAAGGTAACTTAGCCGTCCGCGTCCGGAACCTAGTTCAGCCCCCGAGACCTGGCCAGTCCTGGGCCCTGGCAAGAAGTGTCAGAAGAGACATGTAACAGGGCACCAGCCTCATATACCCGAGGTGGTGGGTTCAAACCCAGCACTGAACAAAATTTAAAAAAAGAAAGAATTTACGGCCATCCTTGCTCTGTCACAGTCTGCCCTCTGGCCACATAACGCTTATTTCCTCCCTTTTCAAAATTTCCGTAACCCCTTAAGGTTCCCCCAAATCTCATCCCATTTCCGCGTCAGCCCAACACCCAGGATGTAGTCTAAATCAAGTGCAGCTGTGCAGGAGGCGCCTCCGTCTCAGTTTTTTGAGTGCAGCTCCTCATATGTAGTTCCTCTTAATCTGAAGACCTGGGAACTAAAGAGAAAAGTTATTTCCCGACAGACCCCCAATATACACCCATGAGATAGGGACAGGGAAATTGCAGTGAACCCTTCCATTCAAAAGCAGGGAAAACAAGAGGAACACAATAGCATTCCTGGATTAGTCCTGTGGGGGATTCTCAGGCTTCTCCGCTGTTCTCTCCAGCTTCCTGGCTGCAGTCTCTCAATGTGCTTCACTGTCCATTAGAAAGGGCCTAAGTTTAGAGCTGAAGAGCTTGTCAGCCTGCTTCCTTTACAGAGGAGGTTGAGGGCCCAGACACTTCTTTTCATTATGACCTTTCTCTGTCCATTTCAACTTAAGCTAATACTATTCCTTTTAAAACTGTAGATTTCTTATCTATCAAATTCTAATCAATTGCAAAGACAAAAGCTACATCCACATTTCCTTTGGAGACATCTTCTCAACCTTGGTCTCACGTAAGACTGTCATGGGGCAAGGCTTTAAGGTTTCTAAAAACCCCAACTAGTTGAGAAGGCATGTGAGCCCCACACTTAAGATTCTTACCAGCCTTTTAGTCAAATTGAAGGTCTATGGGGCATCACTTTAAATCTTCTGGGATCCTAGCAAAGGATCTTACAGCATTTTTTTATAAAAGGTACAGTTATTTTACTGATTAAAAAAAGATAAAGAAAGTCACAAGATAAATAAAATTTACCATAAAAATGTAACTGTAGGCAACTTAAGGCCCTCTTTCCTGCACCTAGAAATCCAGAGAGAGAATTCTCCAAATCTTTACTAAAAAATAATCACCTCATTAATTATGTAAGTTGCTGTTCCTTGTATTTAGATAAATTCCTGTTGGAATTCAGTGCTACGAAAGTGGTTCTGAACTATATAACTCCCTTGCCATGTCAAGAACGCTCAATTTTATATTCAAATACAGTAACCAGCTACAGGATGGTTTACTGGCTCAATAATTTCCCTATCTTGAGGCTTTTGTTTATTTTTAAAATTCTACTTTAAAGGTAACGTGATTAGTGTATGTACTTTCTATTGCAAAACACCTGAAATCGTTTTTGGTTGTGGTAATGAGGAGATGAGGAAGCAATAAGCCTGAGAAATAAATAAGTGAAAGTTGAAAAGAAAACAGAAAGTTCCATTGCTGGATTGGGAAAATGAAGCCCCCTCTATGGGCTTAAAAAGCAAGCGGCTTTCTGTGATGGTGAGCTTTCTCTAGTTATTTAAACAGTGTTGCTGTGAGGGTATTTTATAGATATGATTAAAGTCTATAATCCATTTAGTTCAAGTAAAGATTATCCTAGATAATCTGGGCGGGTCTAAGTCAACCAGCAGAAAGGCTTTAAAAGCAGAACTGAAGCATCCCTGAAGAAATTCGGTCTGTGCAAGGGGGTCCAGCTTGTCTTTCCTTGTTTGTGCAATAGATTTTGGACTTGTCTAGCCATCCTCCATAATCTATAAGTCAATATTTCTTGCAATATATTTCTTAATATATATCCTACAGGTTCTGTTTTTCAGGATAAAGATGGACACATTGCCTTATAGAGTAATGGGTTTCCTGTTATTGGAAAAATTATAATGAAAGGAAAAATTGAATGAAGTAAAAAGTCACTGGGACATTTACCACAAGTAATGACTGTATTTGGCTATATGGTGAGCTATAAACCAAGACTTAACAAACCTCAAAGAACTGAAATCATTCAAAATATGTTGTCTGACCACAGTGAAATTAAGCTAGAAATACCCACATATTTGAAAACTAACCAATGTATCCATTAGTCAAAGAAAAAATGACAATGGAAAACAGAAAATATATTGAGGCATTTTAACAAACCAAATTCACTATTTTATTAAAAAGGATTTGTCATAACCAGGCTAGGTTTATTCCAGGTGTGCAACATTGGTTTAATGCTCAAAACTCTGCGATATAGAAATCTGATAAAATTAAATACCCCATCACAGGGTGGGCAAAGTATTTGAAGAGAAACTTCTCTAAAGAAGACAGGCACACAGCCTACAGACACATGAAAAATGCTCACCATCTTTAATCATCAGAGAAATGCAACTCAAAACTACTTTGAGATATCACCTAGCTCCAGTAAGATTAGCCCACATAACAAAATCCCAAAACCAGAGATGTTGGCGTGGATGTGGAGAAAAGGGAACACTTCTACACTACTGGTGAGAATGCACACAAACACGTTCCTTAAGGAAGGATGTTTGGAGAGTACTTAAGGTCTAAAAATAGACCTGCTATTCGATCCTATAATTTCTTTACTAGGTATATACCCAAAAGACCAAACATCACATTATAACAAAGACATCTGTATCAGAATGTTTATTGCAGCCCAATTCATAATCGCTAAGTCATGGAAGAAGCCCAAGTGCCCATCGACTCACGAATGGATTAATAAATTGTGGTACATGTATACTATGGAATACTATGCAGCCTTAAAGAAAGATGGAGACTTTACCTCTTTCATGCTTACATGGATGGAGCTAGAACATACTCTTCTTAGCAAAGTATCTCAAGAATGGAAGAAAAAGTATCCAATGTACTCAGCCCTACTAAGAAGCTAATTTAA
>CAUYON010058544.1:0-18185 GCA_963573935.1 Arctocebus calabarensis
ATGTTCCAGCTCCATCCATGTAAACATGAAAGAGGTAAAGTCTCTATCTTTCTTTAAGGCTGCATAATATTCCATGGTATACATGTACCACAATTTATTAATACATTCGTGGGTTGATGGGCACTTGGGCTTCTTCCATGACTTAGCAATTATAAATTGAGCTGCAATAAACATTCTGGTACGGATGTCTTTGTTATAGCCAGAGGCTTTTGAAATAAAAGGAATAACAATTTCATTATGATGTTTTTCTACTTTTGGTTTGGATTTGCCATGAGCAGATAGTAATGGTAATAGCTGTTTGTTACAGTGTGCTTTGGTCTTCATAGCAACCCCTTTGATTTTGCTGTAACCATCTCTGCTTTACAGATAAGGAAATGGAAACTTAGTGCATTGAGCAACTTGTCTGCAAATGCACAGTGAATAAATGATGGAGTTGGGTTTCTTTTCTTTTTTTTTTTTTTTTGTAGAGACAGAGTGTCACTTTATCTCCCTTGGTAGAGTGCCATGGGTCACAGCTCACAGCAACCTCCAACTCCTGGGCTTAGGCGATTCTCTTGCCTCAGTCTCCTGAGTAGCTGGGACTACAGGCGCCCACCATAATGCCCGGCTATTTTTTTGTTTATTTGTTTTGCAGTTTGGCCGAGGCTGGGTTTGAACCCTCCACCTTCGGTATATGGGGCCGGTGCCCTACTTGCTGAGCCACAGGCGCCGCCCTGGAGTTGGGTTTTGATTGTCAGTAGGCTGACTCAAGAACCCACATTCTTTTCCATAGTGTTGTTTAACAAACACAGAAACTTTTGTGGGTAAGGGTAGGAAGTTTTGAAATTTTGATTTTTGAGCTTGCAGTAGATGTGTCTAGATGGATTGAATACAGAGTAAGAGATTATGAGGCAAGCATTCCAATTTGGATATTTGGTATCTAGGTTGTTCATACTACAGCTTCATGACCCAGGGCACTCCCATCATCTCATTTGGCCTTGGTTGCTTTAATCTCAGACATATCCAAAGGATCTGTTTTTTTTTTTTTTTGAGGAATTTCTCAAAACAGATTATGATTTTTTTTGGTTACTTGACACCTTTGTTGGAGCAGGTTCCCAGTGCCAGAAGATTCTGGGTCTATGGCTAGTATAACCAAATGCTAAATTACAGGTATTTGAGGATGACTTTCTCTGCTTTGGGATTTTTTTCCTGATCTGCCTCATGTCTGTTGTAAAGTCCAAGTGCTTTTTGCTTTTTCTCTTGCTTTTATTCTTGAGTATGTCTGTGAAATGCTCCTGTGAATTTGAGAAGTAAAACACTCTAATTGAGAGTAAGGAATGATTGGAGAGGAAGGGAGAGAGGGAACAGCTATTTTTCAACAGACTGGAGCTAGGGAACGGAGAGATAGTATGATGTGTATGTAAGTATAAAACATCTCCTTTTCTGTCGCTATTCTTTTTTTTTTTTTTATTGAATCATAGCTGTGTACATTAGTTCAATCATAGGTACAGTGTATTCTTTTTTTATTTTATTATTATTTTTTTTTGAGACAGAGCCTTAAGCTGTCATCCTGGAGAGAGTGCCGTGGCATCACAGTTCACAGCAACCTCCAATTCCTGGGCTCAAGTGAGTCTCCTGCCTCTGCCTCCCGAGTAGCTGGGACTACAGGTGCCCGCCACAACGTCCGGCCATTTTTTGGTTGCAGCCGTCATTGTTGTTTGGCAGCCCGGGCTGGATTCAAACCTGCCAGCTCAGGTGTACGTGGCTGGCGCCTTAGCCCTTTGAGCCACAGGTGCCGAGCCTCTGTCTCTATTCTTGAGCCAACAGCCCAGTTGGGACAAAGGAAAGAAAAGTTTTCTGTAAGAACTGGTGAATAGAATCTATATAAAATTGTTGAGTCCTTGAAATTAAGAGAGGGATCTATGATCAAAAGAAAATTTGACCGTAACCTTTTTTTTTTATTACATTAGTTATACATTATTATTCATAATTAGGTGTGTTCTGAGAGTATTTTTTTTTTTTTTTTTTGAGACAGAGTATCACTATGTTGCCCTCAGTAGAGTGCCCTAGTGTCAGATAGCTTACAGCAACGTCAAACTCTTGGGCTTAAGCGATTCTCTTGCCTCAGCCTCCCAAGTAGCTGGGACTACAGGTACCCACCACAATGCCTGACTATTTTCTTTTTGTAGTTGTCATTGTTGTTTGGCAGGCCCGGGCCGGTTCGAATCTGCCAGCCCCAGTGTACATGGCTGGTGCCCGAGCCGCTGTGCTACAGGTGTACTGAGCCTGCTCTGAGTCTTGATCCTTTGTTTTTCATATTTTGAGATCACTTTGTTGATGTCAAATAATTCAGGCAAAGTCTCAGTTAAAATGGAATGAAAAAGTTCTGTTGTACCATAATACTGAGAGGATGAATCTGCTTTCTCACTTTTAAAAGCAGAGAGAGATCTTAGGACAAAGACTGGCTGACCATTTCAGTATCTGATTTGTAAAGCTATGGATGATGAGCAGAAGGAAAGAATGCTTCAGGCTCATGCTTTCTTGGTTTCTGTATTCTTTTGGACCTCTAATCTGTCTCATTTTTTTTTTTTTTTTCTGGCCCTGGGAAAATAAAGGGCAAAGTTCTGGAGATTGAGAAATAGTTCAATACCCTCATTCAGTTTGCTGCCTTGACATGTTTATTCTGAGGTTGCAACAGTACCCTTTGTCATCTAGAACTCTGAAACAGTTTCTAGGATTATACTGAAAAACATAGCTACTTAAAGCTAATCAAAAGTAGGCCAGCGCCTGTGGCTCAAGGAGTAGGGCGCCCGCCCCATATACCGAGGTGGTGTGTTCAAACCTGGCCCCAGCCTCGGCTAAAAACTGCAAAAAAAAGCTAATGAAAAGTAAGAAAAATCAGAATAGTTGTTTACCTCTATTTGAGGGCATGAGGGAGCCTATGCTATCGCTGTCTCTGGGTGGTGGTCTTGGTGGGTTTGGGAGTGTATTCATATGTTGATGTTTGTTCCACCCTATGTATTCTTTTCCTTGTATGTTAAATACATTTAAATTAAACAATGAAGGCATCAAATATCCACTGGGAATAATGGACCCATGCATCTTTAATTCTAGCCTAACATTCCACATCACTGATTGTCGTCACAGGCATAGTAAGAGGAAATGAGGCTCCTTCTGGTGGGATAGTGTGGACTCTGGGTAGAGGGGGAATGGACCAGAGGTTAGATTAAAGAATAGCTTCACTGACAGCTCCCTGTGGTACTCCTGAGGAAGGTTGAAGCACTAGTGTTTTTTATTTCTTGTTAAAGTCTCTAGTGTAGTACTTCAAGAAAAAGTTTGGTTCTTTTTTTTTTTTAATTTTTTTGCAGTTTTTTTTTTGGCCGGGGCTGGGTTTGAACCTGCCACCTCTGGCATATGGGGCCGGCGCCCCACTCCTTTGAGCCATAGGTGCTGCTGAAGTTTGGTTCTTAATCCTTTCCTCAGCCTCCTTGTTTGGTTTCCTGCTCTCAACTCTTGGTAAACTTTCACCCTTGGCCCCTTGAGAATAGGTTTGCTATTATAGAGGATAGTCAGCATTTAGTAATATTTTCTTTTTTTTTTTGGCAGTCTTTTGGCTGGGGCCACATTTGAACCCACCACCTCCAGTATATGGGGCCGGTGCCATACTCCTCGAGCCACAGACGCCACCCCTAGTAATATTTTCTTTTCTTTTTTTTTTTTTTGAGACAGAGCCTTAAGCTGTCCCCCTGGGTAGAGTGCTGTGGCATCACAGCTCATAGCAATCTCCAATTCCTGGGCTCAAGTGAGTCTCTTGCCTCAGCCTCCCAAGTAGCTGGGACTACAGGCGCCCACCACAACGCTGACCATTTTTTTTTTTTTTTTTTTGGTTGCAGCCATCATTGTTGTTTGGCGGCCCCGGGCTGGATTCAAACCCACCAGCTCAGGTGTACGTGGCTGGCGCCTTAGCCCATTGAGTCACACACGCTGAGCCAGTAATATTTTCTTTTGAAACTACTTTTCTTTTGACACCGCGACAGAATCATCAGGGTTTTTTCTGCTTTAGGTTGGTTAAGTGGATCAGTTGAGTGTGTATTCTATTTTTCCTTTTCTTGATCCCATACTGAATCCGTTGTGATCCCCAACTCTCTGCCCCTTGCAGACCCCTTGTCTGTGTCTCCTGCCCGCTGGGCTGAGGAGTATCTGGAACAGTCAGAGGAAAAGCTGTGGCTGGGAGAGCCTGAGGGAACAGCTGCCGCTGATCGCTGGTAAGTTCAGCCACCTCTTTCTGGATTCCTGTGAAAGGAGTGTTGGACAGTTTTCCCTGCCTCCCACAACCTTCTCTATCTACAGTCTCAGACCAACGTACAGTCTCCTCATTTTCTACTTTATTGTATTTAATGTTTCCACTTGTATTTTTATCCCTATGAATTTATGTTTCAAATATAGTCAAGAATCAAGTTGGGTATGATGGTAGGTGCCTGTAGTCCCAGCTACTTGGGAGGATCACTTGAGTCCAGGAATTCAAGTCCAGCCTGGGCAATATAGCAAGACCCCCTCATCTCTTAAAACACACACACACACACACACACACACATATGCTAAAAAAATGGCCTGGTACACACATACATATGTACCAGGACTGTCTGGAAAGTATCCAGCCCTGTAATGTGAAAAATAATATTAACAATGGCAAGAGGGCAGCGCCTGTGGCTCACTGGGTAGGCTCTGGCCCCATATACTGAGGGTGGTGGTTTGAACCGGCCCCGACCAAACTGCAACAAAAAATAGCCAGGCATTGTGGTGGGTGTCTGTAGTCTCAGCTGCTTGAGAGGCTGAGGCAAGAGAATTGCCTAAGCCCAGGAGTTGGAGGTTGCTGTGAGCTGTGACGCCACTCTACCGAGGGCGACAAGTTAAAACTCTGTGTCTAAAAAGAAAAAAAAAACAAAAAACAATGGCAAGATACTTTCCAGACAGTCCTCATACAGTCAGGATTTCTAACTATCTACCAGCAGTTCACTACTCTACCTTATGTACCCTGTTCCCTTTAAAATTTTGAGTTTTCTACCATTTGTTTCTTCTCTCTGCAAAGATATGTTTGGAAAAGGTAGAAGTAAAGGATGTAACTATTACTTTCCCAATTCCTGCTCCAATGTCCTTTTCTAATGTAAATTGGAATTTGTAGGATCACAGGAAAAGAGTGGAATAGTGTTACCCTCTCTTTTCTCCCATAGTAACTGTAACTGCCATCAGGCAAGAGTGGGGAATAACACAAGGAATGGGGTGGCAGACTGATCTGTAAACTGACTTGGTTCTTACCTGTTCCAGGTATGATGAATATCATCCTGAGGAGGATCTGCAGCACACTGCCAGGGACTTTGTGGCCAAAGTGGATGACCCCAAATTGGCTAATTCTGAGGTGAGCCACAGTCCTCTGCTGCTTTGCCCGGCAGAACTGGTTTTGGAAGGCGAGAGTCTTGCTTCTCTTACCTCAGTTTAGTTTAAAGAGAAGGACAAGAGATCCTAGGTCTGTTCCTTCCTGTCTGGAGAATAGAGACTTAGTATCCTGCCTTTTTCTTCTAATATTCATTCCCTTATTTTCTTCCCTACTAATACTTACTCTTTTCTGGTGCTTTTTTAAATCGTTAGAGCCAGAAATGCCTTTGTTTTTGCTTTCTACTTTTTTTCAGTCTTTAGCATATCTTGTCTGCAACTAGATGTGGTCAGGGGAGGGGTGAGCTCAAGGTCCTGTTGGGCATGGTTGAGAGTGAACACTTGGATGTCCTCTCCCAAGTGGCCTGTGTATGTCTCTGTGCCCCAGTTCCTGAAATTCGTGCGGCAGATTGGCGAGGGGCAGGTGTCCCTGGAGTCCGGTGCAGGGTCGGGCCGAGCTCAGGCAGAACAGTGGGCAGCAGAGTTTATACAGCAGCAGGTAGGACATTATCACTTCCCAGTCCTATTTAAGAGCAGCTGATGCCCCAGGCTTTGTGTTCAGTGGTCCCAGATGGGAAAGGTTTTTAAGGCCAGCTTTTGGTAGCGTTCAGGTCCTAAGTGGGTGGGAAAGAGACTGTGAGACTGTTCTTCTCAGAAGTGTCCACCTTGGTGGTATTTAGTGGGTATTTAGTCTCTGTCTAGGGGGTAGAAAGTTGTTGTTGGTGGTATTCACCATCCTTCTTTGTTGTAGGGTACATCAGATGCCTGGGTTGACCAATTCACAAGACCAGTAAACACATCTGCCCTTGATATGGAGTTTGAACGAGCCAAGTCAGCTATAGAGGTGAGAACACATAGTGCAGGAGCAGGTACCCAAAAGAAGGTACATCTGGACGTGACTGGCTGTATTAACATCAAAGATAGTGAACATTACATTTCTTAGGGACCTAGATCATCTCTGTAGGAAATTACCTAGGAGTGGGTTTGGTACTTTCCAAAAAATGCAGATTTCTTGGTATTACCCCAGACTACTGAAATCAGAATCTGAGGGCAGGACCTGGAATCTACAGTTAAAAAGCTCTTTAGATGATTTTTTCTTTTTTTCTTTTTTGAGACAGAATCTTGCTCTGTTGCCTGGGCTAGAGTGTGGTGGCATCATCAGAGCTCACTGCAGCAAACTCCTGGGCTTAAGCAATCCTCCTGCCTCGGTCTCCTAAGTAATTGGAACTATAGGCATTTACCTCCACATCTGGCTAATTTTTCTCTTTTTTATAGAGGTCAGGGAGAGGTGTCTCACTATGTTGCTCAGGCTGATTTCTAATTCCCGGCCTAAAGCAATTCTCCTGTGTTGGCCTCCCAAAGTGCTAGGGTTACAGGCATGAGCCATTACTGCTCTAAGCCTCAGATTCTTTAATTTAATTTTATTTATTTGCTTTTTTTATTTTTTAGAGACAGAGTCTCACTTTATCGCCCTTGGTAGAGTGCTGTGGCGTCACAGCTCACAGCAACCTCCAACTCCTGGGCTTAGGCAATTCTCTTGCCTCAGCCTCCTGAGTAGCCGGGACTACAAGTGCCTGCCAGAATGCCTGGCTATTTTTTTTGTTGCAGTTTGGCTGGGGCTGGGTTCGAACCCGCCACCCTTGGTATATGGACCTGGCGCCCTACCCACTGAGCCACAGGAACTGCCTGAAGCCTCAGATTCTTAAACACACTGAACTTTAAGAATTACTGCTTTAGGCTCGGCACCTGTGGCTCAGTGGGCTAAGGCGCCAGCCATGTACACCTGAGCTGGCGGGTTTGAATCCAGTCCAGGCCCACCAAACAACAACCCTGCAAACAAACAAACAAAAAAAAAATGGTCGGGTGTTGTGGTGGGTGCCTGTAATCCCAGCTACTTGGGAGGTGGAGGCAGGAGACTCGCTTGAGCCTAGGAATTGGAAGTTGCTGTGAGCTGTGATGCCACGGCACTCTATCCAGGGTGACAGCTTGAGGCTCTGTCTCAAAAAAAAAAAAAGAAGAAGAATTACTGCTTTAGGGAATCCATCCCAGTGGAACTGAGGATTGGAAAGGTCATGATGGATCTCCTTTTTCTATCTGCCTTCCCTCCTTACAGTCTGATGTCGATTTCTGGGACAAGTTGCAGGCAGAGTTGGAAGAGATGGCAAAACGGGATGCTGAGGCTCATCCCTGGCTTTCTGACTATGATGACCTCACGACTGCTTCATATGATAAAGTAAGAACTCCTAGTTTTCCAGGTTTCCGATTTGCCTTCTTTAATGTCTATACTTTAATGTTGAATTTGAAGGGTACTCACTTTTAGGTAATTTTCCTGAGCCTCTTTTTCATGAAAAGAAATCTGACTCATTCATTCCCTTGCCTCTACTCACCTTTAGTAATTAGTGTAAATGTTATTCTTGAGATAATAAGACTACCTTGGTTGGGTAACAACTGTCCAGTGACATAACACCTGCGAAGGAGTTTTGGACATAAGAGCACAGAGAAGTAACTCTGCTTTGGAGGTCAGTTTGGGAACATTTTAAGATTGCTTATCCTTTGGGAGGGAGAGTAGTAGTTGATAGACTGTCCCTTTGCCTCCACACCTTAGTATTTGTTAACTTTTTTAACAAATTCAGTTGAATTGATGATCTCTTCTCATAGGTATTAGCCACTTGCCCTAGTTTAAGGTTTTCAAAGAATTATATCAAATAATTTAAATACTAGGAAAATTTCCTAGCAGTCAGTGACGAAATATGATTGAAATTTGCATGTTACATGTGCTCTTGACTTAGAAGCATATATTACTTCAGGAGTCTGCTGTAAAAAACAAACTTGTGGGTTGTAGGGCATTTGGAGATATGCTTAACAATTGAGCTTCTGAGTTGAAGCATGAGGGGGAAGGAAAAGAATTGGTTGGTTTTGAAAAGAGGCCAAACAGAAATCTGTGAGGTGAGTAGTAATGTCTTTTTTTTAGCCGATCTCTGGTTGGGAAAGGATTCTGGGGCTGGAACCAGGGCCTGAGAGTCAAACCATGCTGCTGGGGATGGATCTCGATGTTATGAGGGAGCTGTACAGAGAGAGGGGAGAATGAGGTTCAGGATTACTTAATAGACTAGGGTGTGAGAGCCAATGAAGAACTTAGTTCTAGGAAAAATAGGATTTTGCTGGCTCAGCGCCCATAGCACAGTGGTTACGGCGCCGGCCACATACACCAAGGGTGGTGGGGTCGAACCTGACCCGAGGCAGGTAAACAACAATGACAACTGCGACAAAAAAATAGCTGGGTGTTGTGGTGGGTGCCTATAGTCCCAGCTACTTGGGAGGCTGAGACAAGAGAATCACTAAAGCCCAAGAGTTTGAGGTTGCTGTGAGCTGTGATGCCACGGCACTCTACTGAGGGCGATGTTGCAAGACTTTGTCTCAAAAAAAAAAAAAAAAATACGATTTTACTTATTATTCCAGTTTATTTTCTTGGATTTTCTGAGAACTATCTTGTGTAATAAAAAGGAATGAAACACTTCTTGGGAACTTGGCTTATACTTTGCCATAATATGGATGAATTCCTTCTGTAGAATTTTGGTAAGGAGGAACTGAAGAATATACCTATAAATAAGACTTTTATTGTTTTTTTTGAGACAGAGCCTTAAGCTGTCACCCTGGATGGAGTGCTGTGGCATCACAGCTCACAGCAACCTCCAACTCCTGGGCTCAAGCGAGTCTCCTGCCTCCGCCTCCCAAGTAGCTGGGACTACAGGTGCCCTCCACAATGCCCAGCCATTTTTTGGTTGTAGCCGTCATTCTTGTTTGGCGGGCCAGGGCTGGATTCGAACCCGCCAGTTCAGGTGTACGTGGCTGGCGCCTTAGACTGTTGAGCCATAGGTGCCGAGCCGACTTTTATTGTTTTGCATTAATAATTTGGTAAGTTGTATAGGTCCCTTCAACTTATAAGTGGCAAGTTATATATTTTAGATAAAAATTGCCTTGCTTTTGGTAAATGTAGGCATAGTGCTAACTTCATGTAAGTAATGTTTCCTTTTAGAATTTTTTATTCATTTATGATATGCTGGGTAGAAACATTGTTAATTAAAAACTTAAAAATATTATGTTTTGGCTTGGTGCCTATGGCTCAACAGGCTAAGGTGCCAGCCACGTACACCTGAGCTGGCGGGAGTGACAGCAGCCAGAGTGACAGCTTGAGGCTCTGTCTCAAAAAAAAAAATTATGTTTTTAGATTCTTTTTTTTTTTGCAGATTTTGGCTGGAGCTGGGTTTGAACCCACCACCTCTGGCATATGGGGCCAGCGTCCTACTCTTTTAAGTCACAGGTGCCACCCATGTTTTTAGATTCTTGAACCTAATTTGTATCCTTGATACCTTGTGATATTGCAAAATCAGGATTAGAAACACTTGCATCAAGTTTCCACAAAAAGTGCCATGGTGAACAATTCAAGTTTTTTGTTCACTTAACTTGCTTTAAGTTTAAGTAATGCTGAATTATATTGCTTCAGTAATACTTCTTAAAAAATGTGATTCTGACTCTTGATTATTAAATAAATTCAGGGGTCTATTTGTGCTCTTTTTTTTTTTTTTTTAAGACAGAGTCTCATCACTTTGTTACCCTCTATAGAGCACTGTGCCATCATAGTTCACTGGGACTATAGACACCCATCATAATGTCTAGCTATTTTTAGAGATGAGGCTTCACTCTTGCTCAGGCTGGTCTAGAATTCCTGAACTGAAGTAATCCACCCACCTCAGCCTCCCAGAGTGCTAGGATTACAGGTGTGAGCCATCGTGCCTGGCCTTCATGGGTCTCTTTGAATGTACTATTCTTTTTATTGATCTTAAATTTTCAGAGGCAAGTTACATGTATAGTCAAGCAGATGCTGTATTCTGTTACCATAAAAGAGAAATTTCTGTGATGGGACAGGCATTTTTTAAGACAGAGTCTCATTATGTTGCCCTGGGTAGAGTACCGTGGCATCATAGCTTAAGTGATTCTCTTGCCTCAGCCTCCCAAGTAGCTGGGACTACAGGTGCCTGCTGCAACACCCAGCTATTTTTTTGGTTGCAGTTGTTATTGTTTAACAGGACTGGGGCTGGGTTTGTACCCGCCAGCCTCGGTGTATATGGCTGGTGCCGTAACCACCGTGCTACAGGCACTGAGCCTAGGGACAGGCTCTTTGTAATAATGCTATTTCAGTAGTTGATACTATGAGATTTTGTAACAGACCAGACAATGGATTAGACAATGATTGGCTTGGGTTAGACTTTTCAGGATACAATGCTAATGCCAAGCTTATCTTGAAATCTGTGGATTGTTGAGGGTTCCTCCAGAGTACTCTTTTTTTTTTTTTTTTTGAGACAGAGTCTCACTTTGTAGCCTTCGTTCGCTAGAATGCTATGGCTTCATAGCTCACAGGAACTTCCAACTCTTGGGCTTAAGTGATTCTCTTGCCTCAACCTCCCAAGTAGTTGAGATGACAGGCGCCTACCACAACACCCAGCTATTTTTAGAGATGAGGTCTCACTCTGGTTCAGGCTGGTCTTGAACCTGTGAGCTCAGGCAATCCACCCACCTTGGCCTCCCTAGTCCTGGGATTACAGGCGTGAGCCACTGCGTCCAACCAGAGTACTCTTTTTCATCTATGCAAATCCTCTAATTTTAAAAACTTCTTTATTGATTGGTAGTTGATGAGACCTCAAGGAGCATAGCATGAGCAAGAGGAAACCTAGAAAACCCTGTGGTTGCTGTGAGATGATAGTATTTGAGTTGTTCCCTTGTCTAATGAAGACACATGAAGCGCATTCATATCACTCCTGGCTATCATATATAGGCCATTATGTCTTTTATATGTATATTTATATCTATATCTATCTATTTATCTATCTATCTATATATTTTTTTTATAGAGATCGTATCTTACTATGTTAGCGAGGCTGGCCTTAAATCCTTAAATCCTGGCCTCAAGTGATGCTCCTGCCACTGTTTCCCAAAGTCCTGGGATTATAGGTGTGAGCCAACAGGCCTGGGCCAGGGCCATTATATTTCAAAGTATCCAGAGCAGTGAGGATAATACCTATTTATAGATTTTAAACTTTTTGGTAAGGTTTTGGTGAATATTCTTGTGATGACCTCCATAGATACAAGAGGCAGGAATTGCTTTCATTAGGAAATTGCATTATAGATGACAGTTATCTCTGTAAGGTAGTTTAAAATACATTGATGATGGACAATAGTTGAAATTGAATGCAGGAAGATTTATTGAACTCTTAACAGTCTAGGAGAGAGGTCAGCAAACGGTAGGCCATAGAATAAATCTGCCACCTATTTTTATATGGCCGACTAGCTGAGAATGGTTTTTAATATTTTTAAATGGTTGCAAAAAATCAAAAGGGTAGTAATATTTTGTGGCATGCGAAAATTACATAAAATTCACATTTTAGTGTCCATAAATGAAGTTTTATTGGAACACAGCCATGCTCATTTGTTTGTTTGTGGCTTCCTTCATACTGCAATGGCAGAATTGAGTAGTTGGCAACAGGACCTGCAAAGCCTGAAATATTTATTATCTGGCCTTCTTTAGAAAAAAGTTTGGTGATCCCTGGACTGGGGTCATTTTGTGCCTTCTGAGTTTGTATATTGTACAGAGATGTCCCAAGAACATACCTGTTTTCAATATGATATGTTCTTGGGACATTTATATACATTTTTATAATTTTCATAATTTTTATACATTTATCTCAAATTTAAATCCTATAATGTATCTCTTATTTCTTAAATAAAATTGTAATTTAATTTTCATTTGTGACAAATATTTTGCATCTGATGACTTTGTAGTGTTTAGAGCTTTGCTGGTAAGATTTAAGTGTTTCTGATTCTTCACGATTTTCATAACAATAATGAAAAAGGGTCTCTTATCTTTATTATGCAGTTTCATTCTGATTTTTTCTTCACTGTATTTAGAAAGGCCCTGTTTGGTATTTTGTATCTTGTTTTCACTCTGGTATATTGTTTTGTGATGTACTATTTATTCCCCCAAAGGGAGCATTTTTCTTTCTTGTTCCAAGTCACATAACTTTCTAGTGACTTCCTTCTTATTTCTCCCTTGCTTAATATAAAACCTAGCTGACAGGGCTTTGCAGATAGTCTCATAAATCTCTGAAATGAGAAACCGTCAGCTAGAAGAGAACAGTGTTTTTCAGAAGTAATCTCTGCCATTGGATTTTTGGATCTAGCTTTCATTTTTTTTTTTTTTTATTTCAAGCTGGCTTTGCTTTCAGTTTCCTTGTTTTTTTTTGTTTATTTTATTTTATTTTTTTTTTCCATTGTCCTTCCTCGTAACGATGCGCAGGCCGGTTTGCCTCCCAAGTAGCTGGGATTACAGGCGCTCGCCACTACGCCCGGCGGTGTGTTCTGTCCTGGTGGTTGAGACGGGGTCTTTTCTCTGGCTCTCAGTCATTATGCTGGTCTCGAACTGTGAGCACTGGAAATCCACCCGCCTCGGCCTCCCACAGTGCTGGGATTACAGACGTGAGCCACCACGCCCGGCCCTAATGTTCAAATTTGAAAGTCTCAAGTATCCTGTGCTTTTTGTCTTCTTGCTAAACTGAGATCTACATTAAGTTGCCCACATTGTGGTTGGCTGATGTCTTCCAGGTTTCATTTCTTCTGAAGGGTCCCTCTTTTTTTCCCTTGCAATCCATTTTTTGAAGATACCGGGTTGTCCTATAACATTCACTTTCCTGGTAGCATGATACAGTTTAACATGCTTCTCTGTCTTCCATAGTTTCTGGAAATTAGTAGTTGGGTTTACAGGCTTTAGTGGATTCAGGTTTATTTTTGTGGCATTTTTCTTGGGGGTGGTGGTGCATACATTGTGTGTACCTTTTAATACTGCATAAAAGGCCTCAGATGACAGGCCCTTAGAGGTGGTCAGATTGGGGCAGAAGGGAGGGAGCAGACCTGTGATGACCCTCTTACCTCTCTAGAGACAGTGGGCAATGTGATTTTCCATTCTGATGTGCTGACCCTTCTTACCAATGCCCTGTGTAGGGAGGAGCAGGATGTGGGCCAGCATCCCACCTTAGTCTCCAAACCAGACTGAGCCCCCCGAGGATGGAAAGGCAGCCATTCTCTTTTGGCTCTGGGCACAGGTCCCTTGGAGCCAACTCTGTGGCCCTTCCACCTCCTCAGCCCTGCACCTGAAGGTGTGGCCACTCAGCCACGAGTGGACGCAAACCCGACCCTGGGCTCCCACTTTAGCCGCCCGGCTTGGCCTCCCTTGTGGGCAGCACGCCCCATGAACTTTCGAACTGACTCTCATGACAAGTTGTGCAGCCAGTCCAATGCCAGCTTCATTTTCAGCTGAGTTAGGCTGAGAGGTGGAGTGAGTGGCCATGGTTGTGAAACTAAGAGGGCGGGCTCCGAGATGTGACTGGAAGAGGGTGACGAAGGGAAGAGACCTGTTTCACTCCGGCATGAGGCAGCAGCCTCTGCTGTTGTTGGCTGATGAGGGGGACCCCCTCCCCATATGTCCACTTCTGTCGTCCCAGCTGGACACCCAGGTTCTCTGATTTAGCATTTTAGGATATGCTTCTGAAACATTATAGACAAAAAGAGCTTTCTTTAATTTATCAGCTCAGGGGTCAGTTTGGTGGGGATAGACGAGACACCAGAGTATAGATCCCGTGACTGTGGACAGCTGGCCCAAAGGTAACAGACCACATCCTGAACTTTGTCTAGAAATAAAGGCAGGCACGGGTGGCACCTGTGGCTCAAAGGAGTAGGGTGCCAGCCCTATATACCGGAGGTGGTAGGTTCAAACCCAGCCCCGGCCAAAAACTGCAAAAAAAAAAAAAAAAAAAGAAAAGAAAAGAAAGTAAAAGGCAGGCAGCGTTTGCTTTGCTGTCAGCATCTGGAGGGTGGCTGGCCCAGAAGCACCCCGCCCTCCAGTCCAGCCATCTTACTTCCCAGGCCCTGCTCTTCTACACGGATGCCCTGACAGAGGGTGACCCCAAGCTCCAGCAGGCTGCGTGCCTGGCGCTCAAGCAGCTCAAGGTGAGTGTTGTTCCCCTAGCTGTGACTGACACAGGACCTGCTTATGATTTATGTTAAAGTTTGTCAACCTCACATGATGCCACCACTGGCATTGAAAAAAGAGAAAAATAAGTAAATCATTGCCAGCAAAAAAGAGGAGCCACCAATGGCTCTGCCACCAAAAACTCGGATGACAACACTCAGTGAGCATTCGTTCTGGCCCCGGGTGCACATACAGGTGGCTCAGGGACTTACTTCTGAGCTCTTGAATGATATGCTTTAAAATTCACAATTAAAAGAAATTTTAAACTACAATAAGGTCACTGTAAAAAAGAAAAAGTGTAAAATAGACAGATGTAAAAGACAGCTATTCATTCACCTAGTTATGTAGCAGAAACCGCTGCTGACATTTTGGTATATTTTTTTGGTGAGTGTGTGCACATTTAAAATTGTTGATCATATTACATATAGTTCCAAATTCTTTGTGGTGTCTCCAGCATGTAATTTAGCCCACTCACCCATTGTAGAAAACTCAAGGTTTTGTTTTTTTTTTGTAGAGACAGAGTCTCACTTTATTGCCCTGGGTAGAGTGCCATGGCGTCACACTGCTCACAGCAACCTCCAGCTCTTGGGCTTAAGCGATTCTCTTGCCTCAGCCTCCCTAGTAGCTGGGACTACAGGCGCCCACCACAGCGCCCGGCTATTTTTTTTTGTTTTTTGCAGTTCGGCCGAGGCCAGGCTTGAACCCGCCACCTTCGGTATATGGGGCCGGCGCCCTACTCGCTGAGCCACAGGAGCTGCCCCCTACACAGCTTTCTATCCATCTCCTTCTGTGTTGGGGTGGCCAATGGTTCAGTGACAGTTTTAGATAGAGCTGTCCCACGTGAATAGACCCAATGGAGACTTGAACATATTGGGGAATCAAGTGAAATGTGTCCTGTTTATTTTCCAGAATATGATGTGGCATTTGGAGGGCCACCCCGCCTGCCTTCTAGACATCATGCCCAAAGAAATTACCTAAAGGTGGCTGTCCATTTTCTGTTTAGATAACGATCTCCTGCTCTCAAGTTTTCTCTGTGTAGCTTATTAAACCAATAAGAGTGTTAGTCCTCCTTTTCACCAAAATCTCCCTGAACAGTATTTTCTCTTGTTATTTCTAGTTATATAACAGAACTAGACTAAGATTCTCAGGTTTACCTATCATCATCATCATCACAGTGGAGCTCTAAAATAGTGGAATTCTAAAGAGACACTTTTAGAAATTAATAATGTATAAAACCTCATGGCATAATCATGCTTTTATATTTGAGTGGGATCTGTTGTAAGGTAATCAGAGATGAGATGTCATGCGATATGGCTATATTCCTGTGGTAGCAATGAAGTTTTCCCTAAAAGAAATTGGATCATCTTAAGAGTGTTACGGCTCACTACAGAATTTGCAGACCCAGTACAAAATAAAAATAGGCCCTGGTCAGTGTGCTGGGAATCAATCTCTCCCTGCTATGGCCCACCACCCTAAAATCTGGCAGGCAGGTGGACTCCAAGGGACTGTAACCTCCCATCCCTGGCCAGGCATCGCCAGTCACCTGCCAAATGGTCTTTGGTGCTGGAAGCTCAGGTGTAGACAGATGGTTGCTGTCCTGCTCTGGCCCAAACCCCCACCCTAATCTCTTCTTGTTCATGCTCAGGACCCCTCTGGAGCAAAGGGTGATGGCAGAAGGGCCCCCAGACTAAATAATGCAGATATCGTAGGCAGAGAAGAGGGAGGTGGGGAGGTGACAGGAGGCAGGACCCCACATGGGCTGAGGCTCCAAACCCCTAGCCTGTGTTCCTCCATCCTGTGGGACTTCATCTACAAAACACAAATTCAAATATAAAAGAATTTTGAGATAGTGGCTACAGAGCATTAAGCCCCAAGTGTGGAGTCCTTCTGAGGGTAGGACCCTTTGGAGAGTAGGACTGCACTGATCAAACGCCTGTGAGGTACATCCTGGAGGAGGACACTCCTGGTCAGACGTATGTAGACTGGCTTGTCTCCTCTCTCTGGGCCCGAATTAGGTGACACCTGAATGCTAGGGTACTGGGGAGCTGTGATGACTCTCATTGCAGGTGGACAGTAAGAGACCCTTGGCCTTGGCTGAGCTTATGCTGTGATTAGGCAAGTCTAGGCTACGTTTGGGAAGGTGTGGCACAGAGGGTGGCAGTGTCCTCTCCCTTGATGTTAGAAGGCATGACGAGGATGGGCCCTGGGCAGTGCTGGTTTAAATAGGCTCCCAGCAAGGGACAACGTAAGGTCTCCACTTTTTGGCAGTTGCACTTGCAGCAACAGCAGTGCAGAGGTGGCCTGTTTTGGTGTCTGGGGCAGCTATCGTAGCCTCCTAAAGACCCCAAGGATTGTGTTAGCATTTTAATCCCACGTTTAGTATAGAAGAGTAACTAGGAACGATCTTGTTGTATGTGCCACTGAGCACACAGAGAGGTTTGGAGACTACTCAGGGAAAGGGGAGCTCTGGGGAAACACTTGACCTCTTGTTGGTCTTGACAGGTTAATAATAATAGGTAACACTTATCAGTGTTCAAAGAGAATTTCACACATTCACCCAATCCTGTGGGATAGGACAATCATTCTCCCCATTGTACAGATGGGAAGACTGAGAAAGGCAACTTTCCCAGAAGTCACATAGCTCATACGTGGTGGAGTTAGGATTTGGCTCAAATATTCTGGCTCCAAAACATGTACGTACTTTTAACCATTCTGTGTGCCCATTTGTTATGTGTAACCATTCATTATGCCTATCACTGCATAATGTTAGGAGTAAAAGTTGAATTGTGATGCATGGACTTGATTGTTTCATACCAAGAATATTAAAATTGGATCTACTTTATATATGGTTTAGAGCAGGTGTCCTCAAACTTTTTAAACAGGGAGCCAATTCACTGTCCCTCACACTGTTGGAGGGCCGGACTATAGTTAAAGAAAAAACAAAAAACAACTATGAACAAATTCCTATGCACACTGCACATATCTTATTTTGAAGTAAAAAAAAAAAAAATGGGAACAAATACAATTCACACTGCTGCATGTGTCCTGCGGGCTGCAGTTTGAGGACCCTTGGTTTAGAGTTTACACAGTATTTTCACATACCCAACCCCCTTTTATCCTTCCAGTTATCTAAGAGAGAGGTAAGGCAGGATTGCCATAAAGACTTAGATCTGCCATTTACTGCTCTGTGACCTCAGACAAGTTACTTAACCTCTCTGAGAATCTGTTTCCTTAATCTTGCCTTTGCTTTATAGGTCACAATGGTATTTATAATTATATTTTTGAAAAGCAAACTAGATTTATGAACCTCCATTCTTATCTTGCAGGACCCCTCAAGTTTTGTCATTCAAGAATGAGGTAAGTTGTTCTTTTCTAACCAATAGCACCAATTCCATTGTTTCCAAAGGTTTTCCTTATTGCTCCTGTCTCACCTCTTAGAGGACACCATGGTGCTGCTGCCCCACCGTCACTGGTAAAACCACGGAGCTGGGGTGGGGCTCTGTAGTGTGCTATTTTTTTGGTGGGCTTTTTTTTTTTGAGACAGAGTCTCACTATGTCACCCTGGGTAGAGTGCTGTGGCATCACAGCTCACAGCAACCTCAAACTCTTGGGCTTAAGTGATTCTCTTGTCTCAGCCTCCGAAGTATCTGGGACTACAGGTGCCTGCCACAAGGCCTGGCTGTTTTTGTTAGTGTTG
>CAUYON010058546.1:0-27319 GCA_963573935.1 Arctocebus calabarensis
GGGTGATTGGTGGGATCACACCTACGGTGCATCTTAGAAGGGTACAGGTGAAAATTACTAAATGTAGAATATAAATGTTTTCATATAATGATTAAAAGGCCATGAAGGCTATGTTAAATAGTTCAATGAAAATATTTCAGAACGTATATAAAGTCAGCACATTGTGCCCCAGGATTGCACCAATGTACACAATTATAATTTAATAAAAATTAAAAAAAACTCTGTCATTGAGGTAAGACATACATATATAGCATATGATATGCAGTTAACTTTCACAAAGTGAACACATTTATGTAAATAGCACTCAGATCAAGAAAGAGAACATACCAGCACCACAGAAAGATGCCAAATATGTCTTTATTCACATCACTCCTGTAAGCAGAGCCCTTATTCTGACTTTGAACGGGATCACTTTTGCCTACTTTTGTATTTGACATCCATGGAATCATACCTCTCTGTTCCTTGTGTCTGGCTCATTTTGATTGTCCCTGCATTTGTGCAGTTCATCTGGATTGTTCACTGTCATTGCCGTATGGGGGTGCACATTTCATATGCCAGTTCTACATCAGGGGATCCTGACACTTGGCACATTTGGGCTCATTTTTATGAATAATACTGCTGTAAGCATCCCAGACTATGTCTCTCGGTGACTACATGTACACGCTTATGTAGTGTGTGCACCTAGGAGTGGCAAACTGACAATCATTTTTTCAAAGTAATTTTACCGGTTTATATTCCCATCAGTAGTGTATGAGAAATCTTCATTTTGTCATCTCTTGGTTGTTATTTCATTGTAGCGATTCTTGCTTGAGTGCAGTGATATCGTTTTCATTTACACTTTTCCAATGCCTAATGAAATTAAGCCTCTTGAAAATTACCTTTGAAACATAATTTTCAATGGCAAGAGGTGTATTTGTGTTTACTTAATGAAGGGTCATGCAATTATGTGTAAAACATTCACAAAGCACTGCTAAAAGCATGATCTCTATCAAAGGTCATTAGTAAACGATTGAGTAAAATAACATATCTGATGTAACTTTCATAACTTAAAATAATATGCCTTTGGTTAAGGGTTATGGCTCAATATTTTGAAAATGTCACTTTTAAATATCTTAGAAAAATACATTAAAACTATATTAATAATTACAAAATAAAGAACAAAATATAATTTTTGGTAGGTGGATAAAAGTATTCACATTAGGTGAACATCTCTTTGTTAACAGGAATGAATACAAGAGTATAATATGAAAAGGGTGAATGGGAAAATTGATGTCGTCTTACCAGTGAAATAGAATACTCTGTTACATAAAGCTCAAATATTTTTATTCTTTTATCTACCAGAAAGTCCTCATTACAGACAACAATCCTCTTAAATAACTGCTCCAAGTTTCCAGAAAATGTAATTGCTTCAGTAGAACAAATCCTTAGAGTTCAACATTTTCATTACCAATAGGGGGAAAGTCATATGAGTGCCCAGAAATGATTTGTCCCTTTTATTTACAGCCTTTAATACAATAAGCCTGGGATAGACTACAAGGACACTTTCAAATATCTCACCTACTATATTAGTTTATATAGTTTTAATAACTCTTCTCACAATGTGTGATTTCTTCACTACTTCCTTTTTAGAATATTTCAAAAATGTATGATTTCTCCTGATGACACTAATAATAAATAATATTGCTATGTATGTTTGGCCGGCAAGTCAAGACTTGCAAATAAAAGGTAAAGCAAGAGAAAGAAGAATGATTTAATCTTGTAAAATGATTGTATGATTTTCAAATATACAATGATTTTTTAAAGGCTATATTTAAGAATATTGAAAATATGAATAGTGATTTTGGGGCCTAGATGTCTCAGGGAAAGTGCCTGAAATGTTAATTATAAAAAATAATACACAAAGGTAACATTTTAGAGAATATTAAAGAAGTAATGAAATAAGATTGCAAAGAAGTGGGTACTGAAATACTTTTAAATCCCACAACAAGCAGGTTAAATTAAACATTTCTTTTAAAAAGAATTTCAATTTAAAGAAAATCAGGAAGGAATGATTAAATAGTAGTAGTCCTCACTTTATAAAGTACTGGTTGTCAAAATAGAAAATATAAGATACTATCGCAAAACAGAGTGAGACATAGCTTTTGAGGTCAGAGTGCATATATTTTCAAAGTAGTACACATTACAGATAGTAAAGATGAACATATTTCAGCTCCATGCTTTCTTATATACCTGTATACCATGCTTGTATATCTGTTTCATGTAGCCACTGTCCAGATAAAAGTACACCATATTTCTAACACTCCAGAAATTTCTTTTGCTTCATCTCAGACAATATACCCCAAATCTGCTATGCTGACATTGTAATTAGGTTCATACACATATAATTGGAATCAAACAGGTTTTACTCTTTTTTAATCAAAGTAATGTTTTTGCGATTTACATATGCTATTGCCTGAATTAGTAATTTGTTCTTTTATTGTTTTGTATTATTGCAATGCATAAACATACCACTTCTTGTTCATAAATTATTTCATATTTTAAGTACTGCTTTGCTTCCTTTACTATATTATTACAAGAACATTAGTTTAGGTTTCTTTCCAATCATATATAAAATAAGAATGAAATTTGCTCTTTGTTGGTACAGTGAGAATTATAGATTATGTATATAAAATATCTGGCATATACTAGGTGTTCAAAAAGTGGCAGTTATTTCAAAATACATTGTTAACTTAGTATAGGGGCCTCCTTTATTCAAAGTATTTAAAAATCTACACCCATTAGTTGAGGTATGAATTTTTGGAGCGAGATAGCCAAATGGAAATGCTGGTACAGTCACATGAAATTCTCATCAAGTTTAGTGCATAACAACAATCTTAGAGCTAGATATATGAAGCTTAAATATTGTTAAATATCTTTCTAAAGTCAGTTAACAAACAAAAATTGGGTTTATCTTATTTCATAAGGTAAACTGTTACTAAGGGCAATATCATAAATCCTGCAACTATCTCTCTTCTCCTGCGTTAGCCTGGATAGTTGAGTTTACTCCTTTGTCATTTCTGATCATTTCAAGATCTCCATCCTATGACAGGATTTGGAGCTGCTAGATTTTCCTCCCCTTCTTCAGTTCAGGTTGGCACACACTTCACAGGTCACAAAGCTTCCACCGGCAATCTGCAGGGGACTTTGACTCTGCTGTCACTACCACGCTACTTAAAAAAAAAAAATAGGGCAAATCCCAAAGGCTGAGTGAGGAAAAGTAAGATGAGCTCTCTTCTCCCACGGCAGGGACCTGGAATTTCTACTCTGGAAGGGTGATTACCCAGCAGAGCAGGCTGGGTGCATTGGCTCTCGGCTGTCTTCCTATCACTCTGAGAGGCCAAGGTGGGTGGATCCCCTGAGCCCAGGAGTTGGAGACCAGCCAGAGTGAGAGCAAGATCCTGTCTCAGTGCTAAAAATAGAAAAAATTAGCCAGGTGTTGTGGCAGGTGTATGTCATCCCAGCTACTCAGGAGGCTGAGGCAAGAGGATCGCTTGAATCCACGAGTATGAGGTTGCTGTGAACTGGCCTGACCACCAGGGCACTCTAGGCTGGGCAACAGGGAGATATTCTGCCTAAAAGAAGAAAGACAGGAAGGGAGGAAGGGAGGGAGGGAGGGAAGGAGGTAGGGAGTGAAGAAGGGAAAGAGGAAGAAAACACAGAGCACAATTAAATCCATCTGTGTAGCTTAGAGTTGGACAAAGCAGTGGAACTGATCCGTAATTTTCTGTAAATTTACAAAGATTTTTTATTAATCAATAACATGGGTAACAAATTAGATGTGTAAAAAGCCCCTTGGTATAATAATACTGCTGGTTGATACAGGGAAACAAAGGCCTTTACTTTTGAATGAGGAGTCGATATAATCAAATACTCAGAATTATTTAAGACATCAAGCTAAATCTTTGAAGGACAAAAAAACTCATTACTCCTATAGGAACTACTTACATTGTTTTTAATCAATCATTATATTCTACAGCCCTCATACTACCCCTATTTTCTCCCATTGTAGAAATTATTGCCACATTGCAACATCTGATGTCATAGCAGAATAGGCTCCATTATACAAAAGTATAGCTGTGTAACTTGGGTTATCAAGCCTTTAAATTACATACAGAAATATCCTTTATTTTAGAAATGTTCCACTTTCCCAGGGTTAATAAGCATGATTTAAAAAGCATTAGAGACATGTGGCTGCTTTTTGAGGCTGGACTGGAAGAACCAAGTGCGAAGAACCTAACATGGCTAGATGGTTTGGTCAACCACAGATGCCGACATTCAAGAAGGAAAAGCTACTGTGGGGTCAGACTGGATAACCAGGCCTCACCACATCATGTTAGTTGTCTTCCCCAAGTTTTAGTTTTCTTATCTAGAAGATGCGATAACACTAGTATCAAGCTCATGATGCAATTGCAAGGAGAAGATGCGTTAACATATGTAAGTGGTCACCACAGTGTCCATCACACAGCAAATGCTCAATGATATACTCTTATTAAGGGGAAGTAGGAAGAGTTCTCTGGTAAGCAGATGTGTCCCATCCTGGTTGATCATTTTCTCTGCCCTCTATCATAAATACTCTTTTGAGAGAGAGCTAAAACTCAGGCAGGCCTAAGTAGGCCAAGCTATCATATATGGGTTTGTTCCTTTTTTAAAGATTAACTTATGTGACTTTCAGATGCCCTTTGAAGACTATAAGTTCTTGACACCCATATTACTTAAGAAACTTAAATACAGAACTTTTTTTTTTTAGTGGGGTAGGATTCCCGGACCCCAAGGCATAGCAAATGAGACACAAAATGATCTAGCAAGTTGTCCAATGCCTCACACGTTGTTAGGGATCAAACTGAGATTCCAGTGCCTGCCTATCTGGGTCCAACGTCCATTGCCAGCCAGCCACCTAGGGTAATACCCCTTCATTATTATTTGAATATCTATAATGTACTATTTCTTTGAATGTTTATAAAAATCCTGTTAGGTAATTATTACTGGTCTCATTTTACAGGTGAAACAAACTGAAGTTTGGAGAGCTAAAGAACTGGTACCAGGTAAGACTTGTAGAGGACTGTGATTCCAACTCAGTCTAACTACCTAAGGAATCCGCCTCTTAAACTCTTTCTTCTATCACACTTCTGCTGTTATAGTATGGGAAGACTCAGAAACCTGAAGGAAAAAAAATTAAGCAAAGCTGGGCACAATTTTATCTTATGTAATCTACTTCTAAGTATAATTAAGAACTCACAGTAATTTCCCTGAAGTCCTTTTTGAAAATATTTAATAAGTTGAAAGGTAAAATTATGCTTCTAAGGAGTCTTTTCTACATGAAAAAACTGTGCATTCAAAAAATCCCCCACAAACTTGGCTCTTGTATGTCTGGGCTATATCCCAACCTCATCACCGGAGGAGCATTGCTTTTGCCTTTGTTGAGAGTAGACACAGAGGAAAAAGCAGCACAATAAAACGTCAAGAATTCAGCCTACTTAAGGAATAACCCTTCAATTCAGGAAAAAATCTAAATTAAGGAAAAGAAAGAAAGGAAACGTTATTATTTTCAAGTACTGTGGGAACTCTACCTGTGCTGAGTCCTTGGAAGTTCTGCTTTAATGAACAGGGTAGAATGATTTTTAATTACCATATGCAAACCATAAGCCTCAGAAGAATTGGCTTCTATGTGCTTTGCAATTGCATTAATTCAAATACAAAAATAGTTAGGACATGCTTTTCCTGACCAAACCTAAATGCTTCTTATGATGATTTTTCCTATTTACTGTTCTTCAGTATTTAAAACAGAGTAAAGATACAAAGAATTCAAATTAGCAAATTCCAATTAATGAAAGTTTATTTTAACATTGAGTGTAATATTCTAATCAATTTCAAAGCAAATGAAGTAAAATTTATATGACAGAAGAAAAGGGCATCCAACATTAAAACACCTTGTTTAATATAACCTTATCATAGCATCCTTTGTGCAAGTACACTTACTGGAATACACACAATACTATAAAGAACTGAATTACCATCTTGGAACTTACATTTTTGATGTAATCTTTTTTTAATGTTTGACATAGTTAAATGTATTTATCTTTAGATATGCCTATCAGGTAACTTCTACTTAAAATAGTAGGAAAAAAGAAAGGTCATTTTATTTGGGAATTTGGGATATTTGACTTATTTTTTGTACATTAATTTCATAAATATACTGAGATACTTGGACATAGGAAAGATTTATTCTATCACTAACACAGGATATGTTCACGTTTAAAAACATCATAATCTTTCAAAGTAGAAAGCGCTTAACTAAAATGTTCTCACAAATAATTAGAGAAAATGTTTTGAGAAGTTTCATGAAATTAAATGTTAAATTGTGACTCATAAGGATTTCAACTAGACCTTACAAAAGAGAATATTACAAAGACTTTCTTGTATACATTCGTATTTTATATCTAATTTGGTTTGTAGGATGTGTTTATATAACTATGTCATATTTGAAATAATTTTACATAGAAAATCTCTACTGTAAGCTACTTAGCTGAAAAGGCAGGGTGTGGGAGAGAGGAAAGCTAACCGGATTACCATAAAAGTCTAGAATACAAGAAGTGGAAACATTGGTAACAGCACCAGTAGTGCCATCAATTATAATTTCATCATTATAGCTGGAATATTTTGAGAACTATTCTTTATAATTCTGCTCCTCAATTCTCATTTTACTTCAAAGCTCAGAACAATTAGATGGTAACATCTGGCAAGTATTGCTTCAAACTAGCTGCTAAACCTAAGTATTCTAAAAGTGTGTATGTGCTGGGACCGGGAAAACAGAATAATTTAATACCCTAGAATACATTTTTGAAATAAAAACATTTAAAAAATATTGTTTCCTTTGTATTCATTTAATATTTTATTTTCTCTAGAGCTTCAAGAGTTATAATCTAAATTGCAACTGAAGGAAGCTTAAGCTAACGGATACGCACCTAGCTATTTGTGTGCTTCAAAGCCTACAGGACCGGCTGCTTGTTGGCAGGTGTAATTAATTAGCTAAGTGGAAAAGACGTTCCCTTTTAGAGTGAATAGGAGGAGAGGAGGGAGAACTCGGCTAAAACTCAATCCTAGGCAGACCCATCAGCTGGGTGCCTCTGGGCAAATTTCCGATGCTGAAAACTCATTGAATTTAATGGTTCTTAATTTCACAAGATTTCTAATGACAGCTAGGATAATAAGATGCGATCCAAAAGTTGAAAAAAGTTGGCACATTTTCAAGGAAAATCCTTCTACACAATGTACACCTCCTAAGTGTGGAACTTCATTTATTTACAGATTTTTTGTCTCCTTCTTCCTTTGACTTTGTTAATAAGCCATTTTGAATCTATTTGGCTAACAGGTGGCAAATGCATATTAGGAATAGGAAAATGCATCATGTTAACTTTTGTATCTAATCCAACACTTCTTTTCAGAATAGTCAAAGAAAATTCCATATAAAGTACATTGTTGATCATTTATTGATTTTAAAAGGACCATATTCTAAGAAAGACATGGAGAGAGATATAATACAACGATTGTAAAACTTGCTATAATTTGATGTGTATGTTAAAATTAATTAAGATACACATTGCTAGAGAGTCTGGAATATAATGAATTCTACACCTTCTATTTTAAATACCTCAATTGGTAAAAACAAAATTCTCTCCTATACCGAAACATATCCCGATGCTTGGCTTTAAATGGGTGAGGTGCACCATGGGTACAGGCGAACCTCACTAAATGCAGAATACAAATGTCTTCATATAATAACTGAGAAAATGCCAGGAAGGCTATGTTAATCAGTTTGATGAAAATAGTTCAGATTGTATATGAAACCGGCACAATGTACCCCTTGATTGCACTATTGTCCACAGCTATGATTTAATAATAAAGACAATAAAAATAAATAATTAATTAAATAAATGGATGAGGTGGGTATACAGAATAGAGTGGGCAGACTATGCCACACTGGAGACCACAGTCACAACTAAAAAGGCAGTGGCTGCCCGGCTCTGAGGACCCTACAAACCCAGGATTGTCAGAGCTTGATTTTGTTCAGAGGGGTCAGAAATCCAGAATTTATTGCAAAATACCCCCAATTTTTAAATACTCTCTGCAAAGCAAAGCTTGTGTAGGCTAGTAACAGTCTTCAAGCTAACAGTTTACCAAATCTGATTTGTTAAAAAAAAAAAAAAAATCTTTGGGGTAGCACTTGTGGCTCAAAGGAGTAGGGGCCCATATACCGGAGGTGGTAGGTTCAAACCAGGCCCTGACCAAAGACTGCAAAAAAATATATAATAAAATAAATAAATAAAGATCTTTGAATTTCTCTGCTCTGCACCTGTAGCTCCTAGCTAGGGCGCCAGCCACATATACCAGAGCTGGCAGGTTCGAATCCAGCCCAGGCCTGCTAAACAACAATGACAACTACAACCAAAAAATAACCCAAGACTTTGAGGTTGCTGTGAGCTGTGACGCCATGGTGCTCTACCCAGGGTGACAGCTTGAGACTCTGTCTCAGAAAAGAAAAACAAAAATTTTAATTTCTCAATAATTATCAAGCCTGTACATCAATAACCAGATGAGATAGGTTCTCATTGAACTGGTTTCTTCAGCTCCTTTACTTATAGATAATGGAAAGGGGAAATGAAGCAGTTACATAATTCATGAAAGAGTAAATAACAGGGCAACAGCTCCTACCGTTACAAGGAAAGTGGAATCTACAGGGCAGTGAAATCCACAACACTTCCTCCTATTGTCATCCCCTTTAGTTGAAGTAGAAATGAAAAAAACCTCTGGCTCTCTAATGATGCTTGGGTCGTGTGCTGCTGACATAGTGCCCCAGCACATCACACTCCTACTGCTGAAATTACATGTGAATTTTCAATAAGTGAAGGCTTACATGTCACCTGGAAGATAAAATCCAGTAATTGGCTGTCAGATTGGCATGGACTTGTTTACAGGATTTACATAATAGCATAAAAAAAACTAAAGAGTAAGGGACTAGAAAGGTAAATTATAATTTAGAAAAAAGGAACAAAAGTAGAAAAAAGTTGTAGTCAGGAATACACTCTCAGACTTTGTTAGTCTTGCATGAATCAGTCAGGTGCAAATAAATACTTGCTCTTTGAGAAGTAGAGGTAGAAAAAGAGAAAGAATACTTTTAATCCATATATTTTGAAATTCTCAATGGATTCTGCTAACAAATGTTGATTTTTATGCAATATTATTTGTTCTTTGAAAACAAATCAAATGAATGACTTTCCCACTACCACTGAAACCAACAGTCCACAAAAATTCTATAATGTGTAGAAGGTATGAGAATAAACAAATACAAACAGAACAAACAGAAGCATACGTTGCCTAGATATTCCTAACACTGACTTGTTGTAGGTCTTTGAAGAGATGATGGCTTATACTCGTACACATGATCTGTTGCCTAGAAAACTATATTGTGTCTCCTTGCTTATTTTCTTGTTTCTGACAAATTAATGATTTGTGTGATCTTTCCAAAACAAAAATATTTTCATAATATAAAAGGCCAAGATTCTTTTTTTAATAAGTGAACAGTTTATTAAGAATTAAACAAAAGTATGATGTGATACAGTACAAGCAAGAGAAGATTCTTAAATGATGGAACCAAAACAAAAAAATATTATTCATAAAATAATACAAAGATCAAAATATATCTAGTTATCACCCTCAAATAATTAGGGGGAAAATCCATAAAAAAAGAGAACAATTCTATAAGAAGGAATAACCACTGAAGAAAAAAGTTCTTGAAAACAAGTATCATATCTGGTAAGATATTTAACAAATATAAAGTCTGATAAACGTTAGGAACTCTTCTAAAGAACAGAAAAAAATAAATTAAAAAAAAGAAAGAAAATGTACATCCCATAAATTCAGTATTAGGAGATTCAGAAAGATATGGGAAAAAAAAAAACAAAACACAAAGGAGAATAAATTATCAAAGAATTAAGATAAATAATGGCCCACTGCTTAAGAAAAGGTGTAAGTGCCCAGAAAAAAGATGTTTGAAAACAAAACCAAACAGTAAATACTAAAATGTCTATGTTTGAAATTTAGGTACTCTAAAAATCGTATAAAATATTACTTAAGAACAGAGAAGAGGATCAAGTAAGGCAGAAAGAAATACAGCAAGAGTGAGCGTGCTGGAGGAGAGACGAGACCAACATCAAATCTGGCTTCTCAGTGGGGACACTGGGCGTGAAAAGGACTATTTCAAATAGGAGTGAAGTTCTTTTTACCTTACTACCCTCAACTCAGTCAAACCATTAGTCAAACCATCTATAAGTTATCAGTCTAGAAGGAGACATTTTCCAACATTCAAGAACCCAGTCAAGTTATCTTTTTCTATTATTTTAGGGGCATTCATGAAGATATCCTTTAACAAAATAAGGGAGTAAAGCAGGAGAGGAAAGGATATGTGATGCAGAATTCGGTCCATAAGTCAGTAAATGCAAGTACCAGAATGCAGGCTTGTGTGCAGAAGAAACTAACAGGTATCAGAGAAACTAATACAGACTGATAAAATTTGAGAGCCCAAAGAAAGGGGTCTCGGAAAAAAGGGGGACTGATAGAATGCATATTATAAAGTCAGGCAATGATTGGACTATGATTAAAACAAATAGTACTATAAAACTGAAACTAAGTAAAAATATCACAAAAAGAAAAACAAAAAAATGCACAAAAATTGAACATATGGTACATTTTTTCTCTTCAATGACTTTTTAAAAATTACCTTAATGTAAATATTACAATATAAATGTAATGCATATTGATTTTCAACTTTAAAACATAGGAATAGAACATGTAATTCAAAAAAATTGTCAAGATTGATAACATATTATTTTGTTCAAGAATACTAATGCCTAAACTTAGAAATTAAAAAATAATCCTATACAAGATAATATTCTGAGATATGCTAATAGCCAGTTGAAGAAACAGCTTAATGAGCTAGAGAGTAGGCAAAGCCAGAACTTGTTGATTGTAACCATGTGAATGTATATTCATTTTTTAAATATATAGAGGAAAAAAACCCTGAAACAATTCAGAAATTGTTTGAACTGGAGATTCTCTGAGGTCAGAGTAATGTGCTGTTAAATGTCATAGTGGCAGGTGCATCTCGAGTTGCAATTCTATGTAGGTTTGAAACCTGAAAGTTAAAAAATAAAATAAAATAAATACAAGAAGAGTTAATTCTACAGCACCTTCTGCATTTGTATCAGAATTTGTTACTGGGTCAAGTCAATGTTCCTTCTGTTTCATGTATCATCTTTCTTCAAAGGCCTTCTGTGTGCTTATGCATGTTATATATCCATCTGTCTTTGCATTCAGTGAATGTTTTTAAAAACATCAATATTTAAATAAGACTTTTTCCTAGGATTCCCCCCATTTGACTCCTTTAGTATTACTGTTGCTATCCTGAAACTGTCAAATCCAAGGCATGTAGAAATTAACTAATTTACTTCAAAAAAGATAGATGGCAAACTAGTTCTTAATTTCATTGAGAAGACTTGACATTTGAGTATTTTACTTTAATTTGACATACTTTATAATACTAATGCTAAAACTATACCAAGCTACTCTCAAAATTAATTTATTAAATAGTATCAGAAACCTTAAATTAGACATTCTCTTTTAATCAGATAATTGGACAAATAAAATCACATAAATATTTGTGGGAATTTATACATATATTTATAAATGCAAAATATTGGAAACTTGCAAGATGTTTATCACCAGTGGGTTAATTAATTAAATGTGAGACATATGCTAAATACTATGCGTTTATTATAAACATTTTAGAATTTTAAAGTATGAAATAATTACATGAATCCATGAGTAAAAAAAATGAGACTATAGTAGTCTAAAGATATCATAAAGGTAATTTGTTTAAAATACATCTTAGCACATGTATTTATAATATACACATGTAATACCAGAACAAAATGCCTTCCTTATCACCTGCATGACCTTAATAAAATCCTAAACATTACTTTTCTCATCAGAAAAATGTATACGATTACTCTACAGTAGGATAAATGAGATGATGCATTGAACACACTACAATTACTACTAAAGAGCGAGATGTGTTCATCTACGGTAAGCATTTTGTATATAATAATATAAAACTTACAGTCACATCATATTGTAATATATCTAGAATACTGAAGTGAAGACATTAATATTAAATCTTTAAAATTAGAGATAATTACAGAGAAAATAAGCAGAATAATACAAAGATATTAACAGCAGTGTCTGTGGATGTGATTTGACAAAGTTTATTATAACAATTTAGTGTTATAGCTATTTACATATAGCATTTTATAAATGTAAATATATTTTTCATAAAAATAACTTTACAAAGAATAGTGTTTGGCCTTCTTTAGGTTTTATATTTTCTTTTGTTTTGCCAAAAATTTGAGCACTTTGCTTCTTCTCAAGAAGGTAAGGTAAATAGCTATTTATCAAATTTCTAGAGATTATCAAAAAATTAGGAATAATAACAAAATGAAAATAGGACATGTGCCTCCCACGGAAATTTCAATACTCAAATATTTCATTTTCAAAAGACTATTATGAAAACTTCTACCAAAAATATTTAATTCATTTCAAATAGCACATTACTAAACTGTTTTATTACAGGTTATGGTGTACAACATGGATATAAATGTAAAATTTTGTTTAGCTGTTAATAAAATACTGGTAGGATATAAAGATATCTTAATGAGTATTGTTCATGAATAAACATGGCAAATGCTTCTAACTGTAAAAAAATTTAACTATCTTTTGACTAATTTATTGACCATATTAGTGATACTCACAGAAAGTCATATATATCAACTAATTTTAAATAAAATAGTTACATAGATTGACCACCACCAACAAAAATCACTGTCTGATTAACAATAATCACACAGGTGGATAGCTTGAGCTCATGGGTTCAAGACCAGCCTGAGCAAAAATTGAGACCCTGTGTCTACCAAAAATAGAAAAACGGAGGCAAGAGGATCATTTGAGCTCAAGAATTGGAGGCTGCTGTGAGCTACGACCACATGGCACCCCCCCCCCGCAATAGCTTGAGTCTCTGTCTCAGAACAAAAAACAAACAAACAAACAAACAAAAGAACTCCCTTGAACAAATAATCAGGAAGTGAATTAATAGGAAACACCCTTGTGATTCAGTATTTAACATTCACTTCCCCTGTTTGTAGAAACGTCAGCACTTAACAAGCAGTAGAGCTAGAAATGCTTTTCTCCCAGAGGTACTGTTTCTAGATGACACACAAAACTTCAGGCTTGACCATAAGTGGCCATCTAAAATCCCAAGGCATCTTTCAGAGAAACAGCAGAGTTTGCCTCAATATCCTGGCTTGATTCCAACTAACTAATTACATTCAGCCTGCCTGGATAATTTTAGGTTGTTTTTAAGTGAGAGAGCAGTTCATTTGTTTGATTCCAGTGCCTGTGTCTTCCATTGAAAAATCTACCTTTACAAAGTTAAGGGGGCTTCCTGTGGCTGATCGCTGACCTTAAACAAACACAAAGCCCCACGCCTGCCTAGCATTTTCCTTGAACAGAAGTAATTAGTATCATGAAGCTGACTTAATATTAAATTTTAGATACACATAGAGATTTAGACAGGTTCCCAGGGAAAAGATGAGAAACCTCTCTAATTTGGAGCTTCAACAGTGCTAGGTGCCGGCTTGTCCAAGAGGGTGTCTTAACAGAGAAAATTCTAAGACCTTTAGCAAACCTCTCTTTGGTATAATTGCAGTGTATCTGATTATTACTCTACTCAAAAGCAAGTAGCAAATACATACATATATATTAACCCAACAGGACAAATCTTTGGGCAGGTGTACATTTAGTTCTCTTTCTGATGCTGTGGCAGAGATTGCTATTTGTTTCCTTAAATCTTCTCTCTTCTTTTCTTTCATAGTAATGAAAATTTTGCTGGGCACATGAATATATGTTCACCAAACCAAGGACAATATTTCCCAGTGCTCCTTACAACAAAGTTTGGACACATGACTAAGTCCTAACCAATGTAGACAGAAGTCACGTATGTCATTTCTGAATTTTGCCTTTAGAGGTAAGGGGTCAGACCTTTCTTTCCTCCTAAACACACAATTGGAAGCCGTTTTCAATTATATATATGATAGCAACATTCTAGAAGACGGTACCATATAATACACAGAATCTGGGTCCCCAGCATTGCTGAATCATTGAATCAGCTACAGGTTCTTGTAGGAGTCTTTAGGCTGCTGTAGGCAAGAGAGAAAAACCTTCCATCTTGTTAAAACTATTGTTAATGTGGTTCATTATTTCTCAGTCTCTATCTTAACTAATACAGATGTCATTGCACATTATTGTGTATCTTTTCCCATCTCTTCCATGAAAGTGTCTTATAATATGGTAAATAGCTTCTTTGTTTTGAAAAATTCTCTATATTACAACCAAATGAATTGAGATCTTCATAAAAATATACCATTTTTAGTATAAACCAGGTATTCTGGTGTTTTATTTACATTTATTCACTTATTTCATATGACAATTTCATTAACAGGATACTATTGTTAATGTAATTCATGAATTAAGATGCAGATTAAGTAGGCCAGAGTTATACACTCTTAAATGCCCTATCTGTGACACAGCATCAAGCAGTCTGTCTGTAATGGCCCTAAATCCACACATCAACAATAGTGAGGTAGGCACTCTAAATGAGAAAAGTACATGCACAGGGACTGGGACAATTTAGAGACCTCATTTATCATCTCAAATCTGAAGTTGTTTCACATTTCTAGCCACCTTTGCAGAAATGTAGACAAAGGATTGAATAATCCCCAGAATTTTTGTTTCAAGAGAAACTGTAAATCTCTATGTTTAATTAATAGGGGAAAAAAATAGATGTTTAGGAGATCCCAAGCCAGATGAAGCACCTTTGGAGACTGTAAGTTGAAAAGGTACAGTATATTAGCAATACGAAAAACGCAGTGACCACCATCTGTCCAATGACAGGTCAGATAAACTATGGCAAGAGAAAAAAATGGGGACCCTAAGAACACAGAAGACAATCTTTAGGCAGGCAGTCTTAATATACCAGAAAATGGACTCAGGTGAGTTTTGAATTACTAGTATTTGCTAGTTAGATAAATGTGGAGGTTGAAACAGAAGGGTGTTTTAATAAAAGAAAATACCAATTAACAATACTCTCTAGATAAAAGTATCTACTTATGTGTAACCACACTGATGTAAACATGAATTAAAAACACTTTTCACATTATAAGGAATAACACATATAGCTTTGGGAAAAAATGAGAATTCAGGTATTAGTTCTTGGAATAAATACACTAGAATTTAAGTACATTTTTTCATTACTTGAATGTCTAACTACTTACGGAACAAACCATTGGATATCTTTTTTTAACATTTGTTCAATAGGACCATTATGAAGATAGATTCTGTGAGAAGTGATGTGCTTAGTTTTCTCATAGTTGGGTAGGAATGTAGGGTCACTGAGAAAGAATAAAGTTCTTGCCTCAAGTTTAACATTTTACAATGTATTTATAAAATGTCTGTTTTTTTGTTATAAAATATATTCAACTTGTTGTTTTTCAACTTATAAGTTTTTATAAAATATCTGTTTTTTTTATAAAAAAGTAATAGCTTCAAATTTCTACAAGTAATATTTAAAATTATATTTTTAATTTTCCAAGTTTTAAAATAAAGACTAATATGAACTTTTGATAAACTAATTTTTAGTATTATTCATTTCTAGATGCCACAAGCTAAAACCCAAATAATATTTTTTAAACGTTGCCTAAAATCTTCCCTCACCACTATTTCCCTATAGCCCAGAATACATACATGGTTATTTAGATACAATGATTTATTTAGTTTTTCAATTATTGTTCACTTATTTGTTAATTTAGGAAACATTTTATGATTACTCAGTCTGAGACAAGGTCTAGAGATACAAAAATGAAATGACATGGTTTCTGGTTATGTGAAAAACATTAACCAAATAAGAAGAAAGCTATAACAAATTGGTACAGGAAAAGACACATGCAATAATGGAGATATGTGCAAAAAGAATAAAAGGAGTCCTGAGCTTTGCAAAGCGCAATTAGGAAAAGCTTTCACCGGAAACATGTACAATGAGCAGGCATTCGGCAAAGAATTCATGGAGAATGAGCATTCTAGGAAGATGGAATCTTCAGAAAACAGAGGTGTCAGTAAGTGGTTATAGCCAAAAGGCTACAGAGGACACATGCATGAATGAGGCAAGGGTGGGTGAAACTCAGGCAGAGGAGCTAGGAAAGGGGGATTTCAGAAGGATCTCAATTTTTTTCCTTAGGCGTAATAGGAAATTATTAGGTAATTCTGGAAAAAAAGAGGTATGTTCTAATTGCCAGACTAAGAGATTTCTAGGAGCAATGCTGAGAATGGTGGGACAAGCTAGAGGCAAAATTAACACTAAGGTTGGGTTGGGGGCAGTGTCTGACCTGGAGTGGTGGCAGTGGGGATAAAGGTATCAAATCTTAAAAGGAATTCAAAACTTTTTCATAGTTTTTAGATGTCATTGATAAAGGAAACCAGTAAGTTCTGTGCTTCAATAATGAATAAATACCAAAGTTTGGAATAGATGAGACCAAACAGTTTGGAAAGGGAAAAATAACAACTTGAATATTAGAAGGAGGCTTGAAGTGCTTGTGGGAAATATTTTACATTCAAATCATTAAACATTATTCTAATTGCTAGTTGAATAAGGGTAATGAAAAGATAATTCAAAAGCAGATGTCTGAATTCATAAATACAGGTAAAAAATGCTCGACTTTTTAATAATCAATAGAATACCAAATGAAAAAGAAGTGCCAACATATGCCAACTTAACAGCAGCAACAACCACCCAGAATTAGACTGCCTATGCCAGTGGATGAGATAGTGTCCCTTCTATTATGAGCAACTAGATTCCGGTAAATTAGAAAACCCAGAGGAAGTGGATACATTTCTGGACACACACAACCTACCAAGATTGAACCAAGAAGAAAGAGTAAATCTGAACAGACCAAGTAATGGGATTGAATCAGTAATAAAAAATCTCCCATCAAAGAAAAGTCCAACCATAGATGGCTTTACTGACAAATTCTACCAAACCATTAAAGGAGAATACAATTCTTCCCAAACTATTAGAAAAAAATTGAAGCAGAAGGTATCATTCCTAACACATTTGAAAAGGGGGCAACCATAGAACTCTGGTGCCATAATTAGACAAGGGCAACTCAAAAGATAAAACTACAGGCCAATAGTACTGATAAATATAGATGTAAATATCCTCAAGAAAATACAAGCTCACCAAATTCTACAACATATCAAAAAACTAGTACATCATGACCAAATGGGGTTTATCCCAAGAATGCAAGCATATTTTAATATACACAAATTAAGAAATGTAATACATCACATGAACAGAATGAAGGACCAAAATCATATGATCATCTCAATAGATTCAGAAAAAGTATCTGATAAAATCCAACACTGCTTCATGATAAAAATTCTCAATACATTAGGTATACAAGGAAAATGCCTCAACACAATAAAGATCGCATAAGACCAGCCCACAGTTGACATTGTGGTGAATAAGGAAAGGCTAAAAGATTTTCAGATAAGAACTGGAATAAGAAAAGAATGCTCAGTGTCATCACACTTATTCAACATAGTACTATTTGTCCTTGCCAGAGAAATTAAGACCAGAGGAAACATACAGGGCATATAAATTGGAAAGGAGGACGTGAAGTTACTCCAGTTTGTAGAGAACATGATCTTATATAAAAGAAAATCTAAAAACTCTTCCTGAAACTTCATGGAATTTATAAACAAAGCAGTAAAGTTGGAGTACACAGATAAACATGTAGTAAGATAAGCAATATTTCTTCTATAAACAAACAACAAACTAAAAAAGAAATCAAGAAGACAGTTGCATTTATAATATTTAGGAATAAGTTTAATTAATGAGGTAAAAAATTTCTACAAGGAAAACTACAAAAAAGTTATGAAAGAAATTCAAGAGGATGCAAACAAGTGCAACAAACGTCCCAACACATGGATTAGAAGAATTAATATTGTTAAAATGAACTTGCTACCTCTTTATGATTTAATAAAAAAAAACCTTGCTACACAAAGCAATCTATAGATTCAATAATTGCTATCAAAATACCAATGACATTCTTCACAGAACTAGAAAAAATACTAAAATTTGTATGAAATTACAAGAGACCCCAAATATCCAAATAAATCCTAAGCAAAAAGAACAAAGCAGGAAACATCCTACTACCAGACTTCAGAATATATTACAAAGCTGTAGTAACCAAAACAGTATGGCACTGGCATAAAAACATATATATAAACCAATGGAAGAAAAAAGAAAACCTACAAGTTAATACATGTATGTACAGCTAACTCATTTTTGACAAAGATGCCAAGAATATGCACTGGGTAAAAGACAATATCTTCAATTCATGAGTCTGGGAAAACTGTATTTCCATGTACAGAAGCATGAAACTAAACTCCTCACCTCTCATCCTATACAAAACTTAACTCAAAAATATCAAATACCTAAATGTAGAATCCCAAACTATAAAACTATTAAAAGAAAATATAGGAGAAATTCTTCAGGATATTGTCTTTAAAGTTAAAGATCAGGCAACAATAATGAAAATAAGCAAATGGCATTATAGCAAACTAAACAGCTTATGCACTGCAAAGGAAACTATCACCATAATGAGAAAAGAATTTATGGAGAATTGGAGAAAATATTTCCAAAATATTCACCTAACCAGGTATTAATATTCAGAACATAACAAGGAATTCAAACATCTGAATAGCACCAAAACAAAACACACCCTAAAATTAGATTATACAATGGGCAATTGATGTAAACAAATATTTCTCAAGAGAAGACAGATAGATGACAAATACATTGAAAAAAAGCTCAATATCACTAGTCACCAAGGATATAAAAAGCAAAACCACACTGACATATCATCTTACTTCTATTAGGATGACTTTATCAAAAAACAAAATTAATATATTCTGGTAAAGTGAGGAAGAAAGGGAACTCATGTACTGGTGTTTAGAATGTAAAGTAGTACAGATACAATGGAGAACAGTTTGGAGAGTCCTCAAAAATATATAAATAGAACTACCTTACAGTCCAGCAATGTACTACTGGGAAATCAGTATATTGAAGAGGCACCAATCAACACCTCATGTTTACTGTAAGACAATTCATGATAGCCAAGATATGGAATCAACCTAGGTGTCCAACAGCAGATGAATGGATAAAGAAACTGTACTGTGTATGCACCATAGAATTACATGCAAATAATGTGAATTAAAAATAATAGCACAAATGGCATCCCTTTTAAGAGCTGGTAATCTATATCCATCTGTTATTACAAAATCATAAACCTATAATTCTGTAACATAATATCACACTCAAACACAAAAGAGTGTTACTTCTGTTGGACGCTGTATATCATATAGTTTCAAATAGCTAGAAAGAGGGTATTGAAAGTTCACAACACGGTATGAATGATAAATGTTTGTGATAATTGATCTGATCACTGTACGTTATCTATATTGCCACATCACAATGTCTACTGTATCCTAGTTGTAGGAAGAACTTACAATACAGTTACAGCTATTAGCCTTTCAAATGGAATCCAGAATAAATCACGTGGCGGAAAACTGCCCCAGTCTAATCCACACAAAGCTAATGCCTGAATCAGAATTTTCTAATCACAGCCTATATAAACCAGACCCTCAATCAACTACCGATTCATAAGAATAGTAATTGTTTTAAGTCACTGACTTTTATTAGGTTTTTTTTTTTTTTTTTTTGATGAATTATCTTGGGGCCGATAAGTAAATTGAAACAGTAACTCTGTGAGGCTATTCATATGCAAATGATGGAAGAAAGTATTCAGAAATTACAATTTTTCTCTCCACATCCACGCCAGCATCTGCACCTTTGAGACTTTGTGATGTGGGCTGTTCTCCCTGGGGTTAGATGATACCTCAGGGTGGTTTGATTCAAGTTAGAGAAAGACTCGAATCAATTCAAGGTGGGCGGTCAGGGGAACAGGCAGTGGGAAGCGGAGGGGAAACAGGGGGATGAGGTACTAAAGAAAGAATTACAATTATTGATGTACTGGGGTTTAGGACTTGGGAGATGGCAGACCCAACCCCAATCTAATATTTTCGTGTTTTTAAGCTGCAACCAATGGAAGGAATAAAAATGCCTTGAACACTGAGTTTTCAAATGAAAAATAACATTCATTTTATCAGCATCTACATTTGAAAATAAAAAAGATATTATTTAGGTTTCATGGATATCAAAACTTTTTTTCCTCCTCTGCTTGCACATTGAGAGAATAAGAGTTGTCTTGGGACTTAAATACAAAAACACTAAATGAAGGCTGATTTGAAAAAAAAAAAAAAGGCCCATGCGTATGTTTCAGTGACATCAGACACCACAGATAAACAAATAAAAAGGCCTCAGAAAATCATTATGCGGGCCACAGGTTGGACACCTCATTTTTAAATCATTTTTGTTTCTACATATCTCATTTCATATTATTTTTCTAAACATAATATGAAATCATTCCTAGCAGAACTAATTTTACTTGGGTCAGTTCAAAATGGACAATCTGTGAAACCTAAACCATCTTATCTGACTTCAAGTATCTTCATTATGCTATCATGGTAAATTTAATATCAATACAAGTCTATACTTCTAAGACATTAACAAAGTATATTGACCCCAGATAGTTATCTAATTTGAGGATATAATTAAAGACAGAGCTTTTATATTCTGTATGTCATTTTTGACATAAAATAATTCTATGTTTTTAGTGACTGATAAATTCTAAACATTTCGCTTTCTTTTGTTTAATTTTTAAGGGTTCAGTCACTCCATGTTAACATCTGTAGAGAAGCAGAAACAGGAGACATAATAAACAATGTGTAAAACCATATGTAAATGAAAACGTCTGTTATGGCACAGCCAATATGGATGAGAGTTATTATGACATGAACCACATTTGTGCAAACGGTGATTGAGCTCCCCTGGACTCGGACCTCCAGGCTTGTGTTCTCCAGCACTCTCATCCAGTATCAGTACTTCATGTTGCCCTCTGGAAGTTTTTTACAAGTACTGCTTAAAAATGTTTCCTGCTTCATAGGTTTCTTTCATCCTTCTCTTTAAAGTTTAAGCTACCCTGATTCTCATTTTTTCACAGATAATTGCTCTAAAAAAAACCCCAGTATCTAGTAAACTTAGTCCCCTTGGGAAATTACTTAATGTGATACTTGGCCCAGGAATATGATTTTAGTAAGGGGTGCCTCATTACTAATGAATGCCATTCGCTCATATGGTATCTATAGCGCTATGGAAGGCCAGGGTGAGAAACGGCTTACCAAGCAAAATTTCACAGAATGCTTCAAATCATACCATTTAGACGATTGTCTATTTCATTTATACGCAATCTTCCCTGCCACCAAATTAAGTGAAATTCAGCACAGAACACTCATTTATTTTCTTTGAAAAAATGAAACACTACTTCCAACAGTTGCTCAAAGTTCATATTTTCACAAGTTTTTTTTCTATTTAGGATACTTTAAATGTATTAAAATAGAAAGATATGATTTTAAAATGTGTGTCTACATTGTAAGGAAAAGAAGAGTTTACAATGATTATTTATTGGGCAAAATAATAAGACTCAAGCCTCAAAAAAAGAGGGTAATGGAGAGGACACTTAAAGTATATATGTTATTTTTCTTATTTTCAATGTTTTCTGGAAATCAAGGTTAAATACACTTGTTTTAAACTCAGTTTACAGTAGCAATAATTAAAAATATTAAAGTCAAGACTATGCCAGTGAATTCCTTTTGCAAGATATGCATTGACTTTATGTTTGTTAACGGGTTTATATTTTAACTTGGCTATAGTAAAACTACTGCATCTTACCTACCATATAGTAATGTTTTTATAAGCGTTATTGATTAGTTATTTAAATAATGTTAATAAATATTAAGAAAGAATAAAACATTGCCAAATTCTGGAGAAGAAACAAATGTTTTCTTAATTTTTCCTTAAGAGAGGAAAAGACAGGTTATTATTTCATATAATAAATCATTGTATGTATTTTCTTTAGTAGAACAAACAAACAGATTTTAAGATGTTAAATTTACTGAATAGTTTGAATAAAATTAAAACATGCAGATTTATTATCATCATAATGATAAGGAGTAGTTAACAAAGCTTTATTTGCAAAGCGTTTATGAGACGACACATGGAGAACACACATTTATGAGACTTTATTATTTCTTCAACGCTGCAGCATTGAACAGGTTCACTGAAAAGAGCAAGAGATGACAATGCAAAATGAATTCCATCTTTTATTATATGTGTTGTGTCTTCTAGCTTTTATAATTCAGCAACAACAAATTAAATCCTATTTCTCTGTAACACCATTATGAAATTTTCTATCTAACAAAATGTTCTGTAGTCCCCAGCCAATAATCTGATTGTTTTGAGCACTGAGCAATTCATTCAAGTTTATTAAACACTCACTACGTACTATGTGCTTTGAAGGGTACAGAAATAAATGAGTCAATCCTTGACCTTTGGGAGCTTATAATCTAGTGGGGAAAGTAGATTTAATTTTTTTTAAATAAAGTTGAGTTAAATATAATATTTAAAGCAGTCCAAGTAGAAATACATCTCTCATGATATATGTATATAGAGGCATATATTCATACAAATGAAATCTATATGAAATAATCCTTTAATTTGGAAGCTATGATCTAGAGAAAAATTCCCAAGATCCTTCTAGATCAAAACTTTTAAGTCAGTCTAATATTATGGATATTAACTATATGGATCTAACCTTCCTAGCTTCAGAATAATCACAAGATAACATAGAGACCAATTTACGATGAGCTTTTGGGCTTCCACACAGAGCTAAGAAAAGAGACAAACATAATCAAAACAAACGCTGAACTTTCATATTTCAATATACTGCAAAGATACTTATAAATGAAATAGTATGGCACAAGGAAGACTGCACAAAATAGTATTATGAGAAAGAAGAATAAAATAATAAAGCATACAATATTTCCTCATGTCCCCATTATTTTTTAACCTGGCATGTATGATTAAATACCTACTGTCTTTTAGGAATTGTGTTATGGATGGAGGATATCGGCATAGTCAAATATATATATGTTGCTCCTCTCTTTCTGGAACTTTCCATCTCAAGGTAGAAAATGTATGAAACACTTATTAAATAAGTTACAGAGAACAGAAAAAAAAGTTTTTCAACACCAATTGCTATTGTTTTTCCTTCTATATCCTTTATCATCTTCTCATATCCTATATAATCCACTTATTTGTAATATTCCTTGATGATTTTCCACCTTTCTCTGCTAAAGTTCTAGTATTCAATAAACTTTTGTTAAATGAATTAACTTTTGATATTGAGGTTGATTTTGCTAAATATCAATATTACGTAGAATGGAAACTGAAATTTAGTAAACCAGTATTACAGTGACAGCTACGAAGTGATAAACCAATGAAACATGAAAGAATTGATCTATAAGTGTATTTCTACATTCATCGAAAAATTTAACATGATTTAGTTTACTTAAGGCAATCTTCTTATTTTAAGGAATAAATTAAATTTCCTTCCCAACCATTATTTTCAGAGATGTTTTTCGTGCATGGCTTGTTTTCCTCTTTTGCGTGTGTGTGTTCACATGTGTGTTTTAGGTATGCGGGAATGTATGCATGTGTATGTGTATGCAAGTCCAAGGTTGTGTTAGCATGAGTCCTCGGGGCTAAAAACATATGTGTGTTTATATAATACAGAGTTTATTATGAAAGCCTTACAAGAAGATTGTTCACTTTGAAGTATGGATAGGTTTTGAGCATTCGAAATAAAATTTAGAACGTTTGACTTTTACACTACCCCTGCCCTAAAGCAAAAACTTAATTTCTTCCCATGTTGAATGTACGTTCTTCTCATTATTCAAAGCTCTTATTTACCCATTTGTTTATTCACGTGGTAATTTCTGAGTGCTGCTTTAAAACCTTGGAGAAACATAACAGTATTTCAGTGTTGGGACCAGGATATTATCCTTCACAAGGTAAGAATTTTCCAATTCCCATACTCTAATTTGTAGATATGTTTGTATATTTAGTTTGACATATGAGAAAATATATCTATATATTTTTTCTTTTATTAGAACTAAAATTATATATACATGTTGGGGTTTTTATTTTTTAAATTGATCTGGTAGGATAAAGTGATTTCTTTTATATTTGTTTGCTTTTGTTTTTGCTAATAAATGATTTTTTAATGAAAATATTATCAAAAAACTTAATGAAATTCTACTAACCATTGGATTTGTTAAATTTAGTCAGAAAGTTTAAAAATAATCCCAATCCATTTTTACTTGTTCAAAAATAAATCTACACCTGCCAATTGTTTTTATTTACACATGTACAAACCTTCAATCATCTTATTTTCATTATAAAATTAAAAAGGAGGCCATTTTAATTCTTTGAAAGTCTCTTCATAGGTTTATACATTCATAGATATAATATACTTTTATGATCATTCTAGTCCAACCGTCATTTCACAGGTTAGGAAACTGAGGCAAAAACTAAATCTTGCCACAGCAGAGCTATGCTGGAATTCACACCTTTTCCCATCTGGTCTGTACTGTGTTCATTCTAGTTTCCATATTATGTGTTCATTCTAGTTTCCATATTAACACTATTCTGTAGGAAAACAGATGAGTTTAAGACTGGAAAAATCTTGGTAAATGTGGATAATACCAATACTGGAAGGTAGGACAGCCTCTTCTACAGCCTCAAATTTTCTTTCAGAGCATGTGGCATGCTTTCATATCTGCTGCACAATTGCTTCAGGGAATAGTAGAGTCCTCAGTGAAATCTGTGTCTTGCCCTAGAATTCTTCTAACCCTGCAGACATTGGCTCAAATCAGAACTAAAATAGTTAGATGGACAGAAAGAGTCTGTCCAAGATAATCCTCTTTACATTTTTGTTGTTATACAATGGACTCTTGTTAAAACACAAATAGAAACGAATATGTAAAAGAAAGTTTTCTGAATGAAAATGAAGCAAGATTTGGAGTCTTTGCAGAGGACTCTATGTAGATCTGGCATTGTGTCTCTACTCTTACCCACATGAGCTCTACCCAGGTCACACCTGCCAAGCATGTTCCAGCATCACATGCTGTCTCCTCTTCTGGGAGCTTTGTGTTTGCAGAATCTTATTATGGCTCCTGTTCATTGAGGTTTCAGTTCAATGACACTTACTCAAGAAATGTGTTCATACCCAATCACTCTCTTTTTCTCTTTACTGAGAGAAAATCAGGTGCACAGGATTGGACTAACCTGTATCTCTGTTTCAGGAAACATTCGCATCTTGGAGTCATGCGTGGCCTCCTTTATTTTCATTTGTGTGTTTGTGTGTTTTTTGTTTATTTATGGACAATGTCTCACTCTGAGACTGTTGCCCAGGCTGGAATGCAATGGCATGATAATAGCTCACTGTAGCCTCAACCTCCTGGGCTTAACTTTCGCTTCTGCCTCTGTCTTCTACAGGCATAAACTGCCACATCTAGATTATTATTTATTTTAAATAATGGGCTAATTACTTATCAACCCAGAACACACACAAAAAAACTAGGATGTTGGTAATAGCCTACACATACAACTTTCACCAACCTCACCAGGTATCATTCTTTTGCTTTCACATTAATGTACATAATTTTTAATCTATATGTAATAGTGTATAATATATATTTATATATTATTTTAGTTGTTTTAAAATTTATCAAGTAACTATCATGTTGCATGCAAACTTTTAGGACTTACATTTTTGATTTAGCATAGTATAGTACAGTGTAATACTGTTATAATAGAAGTTTGAAATGTACACAGTCATGTGCTGCTCAAGTTCAATATCATCACTTTGTCTTATTTTCTTCATAGAACATACCAATATCTGAAGCTATCCATTTGTTTACTGCCTATCTCTTACTATTAGTTTCCTTAATGACTGGGATATTTTATATTTTATTACTCACTATATCTCCAATTATTCACTTAATAAATATTGCATAAATAAATAGTTATTCCCTCCAGATGAACACTTTGGAGCTTAAATAATGTGTCGGGCTGTTTCTTATCTCTTGTCCTTCCTCTATGCTCTTCACAGTTCTGCCACTTACTTGCTTTATGATTTTAAGCAGTCTAAAGTAAACATGCTAATTTCTAATTATCTGCATGTACACATTAAAATGAAGAATATATCAATATTATTAAAAGTGATTTTGTGAAACTCATAAATGAAATAAAATATATAAAATGCCTGGCATAATTTGAATGCTCAGTAAGTACTAAGTATTACTGCTGATCATTACCTGATTACCTGGGATAAGACATTCCCCATCTGCCTGGGTGGTTTTCTCACTCATCAAGGTTCAGCTCAACTTTCTTTCTTTTTTTTTTTTTTTAGTTGAATCATAGCTGTGTACATTAGTTCAATCATGGGGTACAGTGTGGGGGCTTCACATGCAATCTGACATATTTTTATCAACCTGATTGACATACTATTCATGATATTTTCTCATTTACTATATGAAAACATTTTTGATCCGTATTTAGAAGTTTTCTCCTGACCCTTTGAATATGTACCACACATGTGATCTCACCCTTTGTCCCGTCTCCCCCAACCCTCTCCCTCCACTTCCCTCCCTCTCCCCTTTCCCCATCTTCCTGTGCAATAAATGGGTTGTAGCCTTCACTTGAATGATAAAGAATTTGTCTCATATTAGGGGTATATACATTGGATACTTTTTCTTCCATTCTAGAGATACTTCGCTAAGGAGAACATGTTCCAGCTCCATCCATGTAAAAATGAAAGAGGAAAAGTCACCATCTTTCTTTAAGGCTGCATAATATTCCATGGTATACATGTACCACAATTAATTAATCCATTCATATATCAATGGGCTCTTGGGCTTCTTCCATGACTTAGCAATTATGAATTGGGCTGCAATAAACAATCTGGTACAGATATCTTTGTTGTTCTGTAATTTTTGGTCATCTGGGTATATACCCAGTAAAGGAATTATAGGGTCAAAT